>CM076583.1:959293929-959501457 GCA_034641835.2 Pinus albicaulis | reverse complement strand
TATCTCTTACTTTTTGGTCGTTTTTGGATTTTTTATGAAATTCTGAAAAACAAGTATGGAGACAAATATTCAAGACAACAATGTCTTTCTAATGATTTTCCAAACTTCAAAAGAATTTTAAAAACACACAATGACAAAATTAATTCTTCAAAGAAAATGAAATTGCATCACTACTCTAGTCAAACAAACAATGAACTGCTGATCATGAAACTCATTATTCTTGCTGTTGTTCAAACACAAAAGAAACTATGCTTAAATAAATCCAAAAGTTGCAACAAAGTAAATCTAAATCAAATTACATCAACCTATCTTCTGATCCCTCACCATTAGTCCAGCTATGGTTTTCGGAGGTAACCATAAACAACTTGAGTAACCTGATATCTAACTTGCAAAAAGTAAACTAATATCAAACTACACATTCATAATTCAATCCCTCGCCATTAGTCCAGCTATGGCTTTCGGAGGTAACTGAAGATGTCATGAGCAATTTAATATTTCTAATTTGCAGAAAGTAAACTAATATCAAACTACACATTCATAATTCAATCCCTCGCCATTAGTCCAGCTATGGCTTTCGGAGGTAACTGAAGATGTCATGAGCAATTTAATATATCTAAATCTTAACTACTGAAGCAAATGAGAAAGACTGAAATAAACAAAGCAGTACTGAAATTAAACAGAAACTAAGAAAAGAAAATTAGCAGCAGAACAATATTAATTCCATGTCATTATTCAAAAATTTATGCAAATGCCCGGGCTGCCTATTTGTAATCTGAAACAGGAACACTGATCAGTTAACAGCAACATAAAACATGAAAGATTATGGACAGAAGTAAGATGTAAAGCATGAAAGATTATCAACAGAAATGAAGCATAAATACCATGAAAGATGTAATGTATAAACACATGAATGACTTATGGCACAATGAGCTTAAAGAAATAAAACAAGAACTATAAAATAATGCACAAAACCTCAGCGTGTGCAGGGGCCCTCTACACCAGCCTTGGCAACAGACTTCAAGTACGAATTACGCTTGGAAACAGAGTCTTCTTATATATTAAAATGCAGTCATAACAGAAAGGTGATATTACGGCACAGTGGCAACGTAATTACATTACAGAACTATCTGGAGGCTAATCTAATGTGCGTATGCAAACGCGTTATTTATAACAAAGGTAACATAACTAATTCCCTAAAGTTTGTGCTGATGGAGACACGTAAATCATCACGTCCAGGGATCCAGCATCATGGCCGCAGTGAGGAGTAAATCTATGAGGAGTGGATGTTGGATTCGGCTTATGGAGCCGTGTACAGGTGTTGATGTGTCTCCCGCAATTCAGAAACGGCCATATAAATCTTCACGTGACGAGAAATAGAGTCCTATCATTGTGGGACTCTATGGTTGACTTCCACTTGGCCACCTTTGACCGCAGCGTCCTTAGGTGAATTTTCTCGAGCCAATAGGACACGATCCATGTCCACATCATTTCTGACTTGCCCATGTGGCTCGTTTTTCCTGAAGACACCTGTAACACAGACTTTCACAAAATGGCTACGGAAAGTTGCAGCAGCTGCGGAAAGTGGTAAGATTCCGCAGCTAAATGAGAAAAAATCTAAATCAAACAGAAGACACAAAATATAGCTAAAAACCATTTTAGATGCTCTTTTGCAATTAATATACAATGATATTGACAACTTGGAAGGTTCAGGTGAATGAAAAAGGTCTAGGAAGATGTATAAGAAAGATGCAGATTTGAGACTCAACATACCCCCACTGTGAAGGTGTTGCATGTCCTCATGCAACCAAATTTTGATAATCCTTCTTCAGTTCATATGCCTTGACACTTCAGCCAGTACATCCAATCCTCTCCTCTTCTTCCTTGGTGCTGCTAACATCCTAGGCTTCTTCATTAAGCATCTAAATTTGATATTAACCAGTGCTCTGCTTAACTTCTGGCATTTCTTTTTCAATTTCTTGTTCTTCTTCTGCCATATTCCCAGATGTAGCATGGTATTATCATGAATTATTTTGTCCAATTTTCTTTGTTCCTTCAATGTCTCATTTTCATTTTTAATGTGTCTATTTAAAAGCTCTAGCTCAAAGACTTCCTGTTTCAGTGATTGGACTAGATCATTTTGTGATATGTGAGGCTGAATGGACGAAGTACTGGGACCTGTAGCTGCTTTTTCTAAAGATTATATATAATCATATACTTCTTGCTGCTTGGGGTCTATATCAGGTGTCATTTTTATTGGGCTATCCCCAAAATGCCGTGAAGGAGAGTTGTCTTCAAAATCTGGCTGAGAAGGGCTCACATCAACATCTTGCTGAGAATGGGATGGACTATGTTCAATGTCTGACTGAGAATGAAATGAACCAGGTTCACTAACTGACTGAGAGTGAGATGGACTATGGTCAGCTGGGGATTGTTCAGATGTTTCTTCTCCCAAATCGATGAAATGGGGTCCTTTCATTTGTGTTTTCCTCAATTTCCCCTTAAGTCTGGAACTTCTTCTCACACGCTGTGGACCACTGTCTTTTTGCTTTTGTTTTCCTTTCTCTTTCTTCTTGGTTATAGATAACTGTTCTTGAAGATGAACCAATCTCTCAGATAACACTTGATGATCTTCTTCTTCGGAAGAAGGGGTTTGATGTATAGCCTCAATACTTTTTCTCTCTTTTGATGTTATTGGCTTTTTACCCTTGGTTTCTTTCTTCTTCCTTTTTGACAGTCTCTCTTCCCTACTATTTCTTTCAATTGTAGTAGTAGGAGTACTTTGAGTTTCATCATTTGTTCTTTTTCTCCTACTCCTTCTTGATGTGCTACCTTCAGGAATTTCTTGAGGTTCCTCAAAGAAATTTCTAATAAAAAATTGTTCCCATGTGTCCTTCTTCTCCTTTAACTCTTTTTCAATCAAAATTTTTACAAGACCGTGGTGATATAGATGTGGTTCTACATCCCCTAAATGTTTCTTAACAGTCACATAAATCTTCTTCAAACTATTTAATAGAAAATATGGGAGATTGAGAGTTTGATTATCTAGAAAATTCATGAGCAATCTGGTATGGTACATATACATGGACCCAAAACGGCCTTCACAGGTGATGAATTTTTGAACAACTAGCAGCAAAGTAGCCCATTCCTCTTTCAAAGCATGAACAAGAATTCCTCTTTTAAAAATAGTTATGTCCATACCTGGGTTTCGTAAGATTATTCTCCAAGCTTCATCACTAATGCTTTTGTTCTTAAACCAACGTTCACCCTCTTGAGGAAGTTCTGTGGCAGTTGCTATAGATGCCTCATTCACCGTGAACTTAAGGTCTCCAATCTCTACCTCCAGGCCATTGAACGACCTTGCAAATGCTTTTGTCACTTCTTTATGGTAGCCTCTGAACTTTTGGATAAACCGCAGCCACTTTGCTTTCTTCAATATATCCCTGACTTGCGGATATCCTTCCATGAATTTAGGTCCTTCTGGTTCTGCTCTTAACAATTTACCCATCCTTCTTTCTGCTCTTTAAAAACTTGCCTGCGTGAGGAGGGTTCAATGGAAGTAGGACGGCTGAATGAACAGAAATGAGCACGATGACTGTAGGTAGATATCAGAGAGTGGGTATACAGATTGTAGCGTAACAGAGAATGAAATGGAGAGAAGCGGAACAGAGAAGGGTTACGTGAGCACGGCGGAAATGCGGCTGTGAGATTAATAAAATAATAGGAAGAGTATAACACATCCGACAGTGTTTGAAATTTGGTGGCTGCAAAATAAATGTAAGCACGTTTAAACAACGACTATGGATTTTATGCGGCTGAAAGAAGCCGTAGTCAAATCAACTACGTCTCATTGTCACAGGTGGAATATCGGAGTATGAGTGAAGATCGGAGGTTTAATTATGGGACCATTTGAAAATGAATGTGGGAGGATCATATGGAGATCGTGAAAGGGTTACGGAGTTTGTCAATATAATCATTGCACATAATGGAGCTTATGGTTCATAACTATATAAAAATGTGTTTTCAATGCTATTTGAAATAAATTTTACCCATACCTTGGAATTCTTGCCTTTTTCTTTGGTCTTCAATTAGTTGCTCCTCATTGATATCTTGAATGCCCCATGTCTTCATAATTGGTCCTCACACCTGCATTTGATTTCATGGTTATGGAAATAACATCTAGCTGTACATTCTTTTGAAAACAGAGTGGTAGCTGCGGAATCTGCTTCTGGCTGCGGAAACTGGAGTCAGCTGCGGAAACAGATGTCAGCTGCGGAAACTGACACAACTATTATTTGGGTGAATGAACATGAACGGATGACAAATGACTAGATGGAAATGGTCATGAAAAAGAATTTTATTGGTGAAATGAAATGAAATAGATAAAATTAAGTGGAATGGATTGAAATGGAGTGAAATGTAGTGGAATGAAGTGGAATGGGTGATCACAAAAATTGTGAAATGAAAGAGAGATTTTTTTATTTTTGGAAAATATAGGGTGTCAGATGTTCCTGATTTTCACCCTACATTTTCTGTATAAGACTGTCAATCAGTGATTGGTTTTCAGGCTTATACAATATATATATATATATTAATTGAAAGAACAAAAGCTAGGCTGGTGGAGAAGAAGAATTCTTCTGTACCAGCCTGATTGCAGAATTTTCTTGAAACATTTTGACAAATTCCTCTTTTGAGAGTGGCTTATGATAAACTTTCAATCTGTGGCCATTCACAATAAGAGGAGTTTGAAACTCATCAATGGTCTTGATTCTTAGCGCTCCATTGCTAAAGATCTTGTCAATATCATATGGCCCAAGCCAATGAGTCTGAAATTTTCCTTGAAAATATTTAAACTTGGAATCAAATAACAATGCCCAATCTCCTTCTTGAAACTTCTTCTCTTTGATGTACTTGTCATTCCATTTAGCTCTTTGATATTGAACTAGATCAGTTCTTAGAATTGCCTCTTGTCTGATCTCATCTAGCTCATTTAATTTCTCCATTCTATGCTTTTGGGCTTCTGATAAGTCCATCCCCAACTGAACTGCTATCTTGAAGGTCTTGACTTGGAACTCAATGGGGAGCAAGACTTCTTTCCCATAAAAAAGTTCATAGGGAGAATGTCCTGTTGTATTTCTCCATGTAGTTCTGTAGGCCCACAAGGCTTCAGGAAGCCTTTCTGCCCAATCTCTTCTATGTAGATGAACAATTTTGGTGATGATACTTTCAAGAACTTTATTTGTGGACTCCACTTGACCATTTTATTGCGGATGGTAAGGAGTATATATTATGTGCTTGATTTTGTATTCTTCCATCAACTTCTCCACCAAGTTGGATGTGAATTGGCTCCCCTGATCTGTCACAATTTCTCTTGGAACACCAAAGCGAGTAAAAATATCCTCATAAAGAAAATGAACAACTGAATTTTCAGTAGCAGATACTAATGCTTTAGTTTCTACCCATTTAGTAACATAATCAGTACAAACCAATATATAATTCTTTTGCTTAGATGGTGGATTAATAGGTCCAATGAAATCTAAAGCCCATTTTTCAAAGGGTTCAATGAGTACCTGTGTTTGCAATGGCATTTCATTTGAAAGGGTAGGTTTCCCTACTCTTTGGCAGCTGTCACACCTTTTGACATATTGTTTTGCATATTTGAAGAGGAAAGGCCAATAATATCCTAAAGAAAGGATTTTATAGGCCATCCTTTTGTCTGCAAAGTGTCCGCCGCATGGTTCATCATGACATGCCTTAAGAATATCAGGCATTTCATCTTCCCTGACACATCTTCTGATCACAAGATCTGGCCCTGTTTTAAACAATTCGTTATAAATCCATGAATATTTTGAACTCTCCTGAATAATTTTTCATTTTTCACTTGGAAATAAATGTGAAGGCAGTTTCCCTGTAACCAAATAGTTAGCAATATCTGCATACCAAGGAGTCTTAATAGTTACTGCAAACAAGTATTCATCAGGAAACTTATCCTCTACAGGAGAATCTTCTTTAGTATTCTGAATCCTAGACAAGAAATCAGCTACTGTATTTTGTTTCCCTGGTCTATCCAACACAGTAATATTGAATTCTTGTAAAAGTAAGAGCCATCTTGTCACTCTGCCATTAGTAACAGGTTTGTTCATCAAATATCTAATTGCAGAATGGTCAGTATGAATAAAAGTTTCATAGCATGTTATATAATGTCTAAACTTATTTATTGCATGAACAACAGCGAAAAACTCTTTTTCAGTCACAGTATAGTTTAACTCTGTGGGAGTCAAATTTTTCCTGGTATAATAAATGGCATAAGGAACTAAATATTTTTGACCCAACACAGCTCCCAGAGCTGTATCTGAAGCATCCGTAGAAATATGGAAAGGGAGTTTCCAATTTGGTCCTCTCAAGATAGGTGCTTCAGATATTCTTGTTTTCAAAGTTTCAAAGGTTGATTGACAATCAGGATCCCATTTAAATTCACAGTCTTTTGTAAGCAATTTGAAGAGTGGAGATGCTATTTTAGTGAAGTTTTCTATAAATCTTTTATAGTAACCAGTAAATCCTAGAAAACTTCTAACATCTCTTTGACAATTTGGAATAGGCAACTTGGAGATGACTTCAACTTTTGATCTATCAACCTTAATCCCATCTCCTGAAATATGATGTCCTAAAACAATCCCTTCAGTAAACATCATAAAGCATTTTTCATGGCTTAATGAAAGGTTTGTTTCTTTACATCTTATAAGAAAATTTTCCAAATTTTCTAATGCCTCTTCAAATGAATTACCATAAACTGTAAAATCATCCATATAAACCTCTACACAATCATGGATTAGATCGGAAAAAATTCCTAGTACTGCTCTTTGGAATGTTGCAGGTGCATTACATAACCCAAAAGGAAGCACTCGATAGGCAAAAGTTCCCCATGGACAAGTAAATGTGGTCTTATCTTGATCTTCAGGTGCTACCTGAATTTGATTATAACCACTAAAACCATCCAAAAATGAAAAGTACTTTTTACCTACTAATGTATCTAATACCTGATCGATAAAAGGCAAAGGAAAGTGATCCTTCAAAGTTTCTTTGTTCAATTCCCTGTAATCAATGCATACCCTCCATTTACCATTCTTTTTAGGTACTATAACCAGAGGAGAAACCCATCGGCTATCTAAAATTGGATAAATGAAGTTTACATTGAGTAGTTTTTGGGGCTCTTCTTTCACTATCTCCCTAAGATTTGGATTCATCCTTCTTTGAGGTTGTCTGATTGGTCTACTATTTTCCTCAATATAGATATGATGGATGCAAGTCTTAGGATCAATACCTTTCATGTCAGTATACTCCCATGCAAATGCAGTAGAATGTTTTTGCAAGATTTTGATTAGTTCTTTTTGTTGTGACTTTTCCAAATGTTTGTTGATATTCAATGTTTTTCTTGGAAAAATCTCAATGGTAGAACTACCAAACTCTTCCATAGAGTAAAGAGACATTTGTCTTGATGATAAATATTCTATGTCAGATTCCAACTGAAATTGTGTGGGGTCATAATCTGAAGATGTCTCAAAATTTTCTAATGTGTTCAGAATTTGACTATCCTCACTGATTTCAGAAATGGTAAAGACAGGTTGTATAGTGTCCTCATCATCAATCCATTCATTGTCTCCTACTTCTGTGATTGCTTTTGCTGGAGGATACAAATTGAATTTCTTTATCGAATTACCATTAGAAATGTACATATCCCCAGATCTACAACTAATAAAAGCATCAGCTGTGGCTAGCCAAGGTCTTCCTAAGATAAGTGGGTGCCCTCTTAGATTACTCTTGGGAGTCAAAATCATAAAATCTACCGGATATTCCCAAGAATCTAAGGAGACTGAAATATCTTCTAATACACCATCTGGTTTAATAATTGATCGATCTGCAAGTTGCAGTAAAGTAGGTGTAAAAGAAGGTTAGGAAGTTTTAGCTGGTCCATAGTCTGTCTACTCATAATGTTGATAGCAGCCCCTAAGTCAATCAATGTGTTTGGAATTTCTATCCCATTTATATGTGTCTTGAAAATTGGACTTCCTGGATCTACATACTTCTGCATGGTAATTTTTCCCATCATGATATCTGCAATTTTTCCTACCAGGTGGATTCTTCTTGTGTCTTTAGTTTCCTTCCTGGTCTTTTGAAACTCAACTCCTTTATTGTTTTTGCTAGAATAGGAATCTCTCGAATGGCTTGTAGCAAGGGAATCTTGATACAAACATTCTTCAATTCATCTAGAAAATCATAGTTAGGCAACAAGATTTGTTTTTCCACCCCTTGTCAATTTGTAGTCTTTCAGGAAAAGGAGGTGTAGATGAAGATGCAGGTTGCTCAACTATAGGAGTTGTGGGTGTTAACTTTTCTTTTTCTTTTTGAATATTTGAGTTTTGAAGAGATTCTTCCTCAGAACCCTTATTGGCCTTAAGAGAGTCCTCCTCAGAGGCATCTTGCTCTTGAATATCTATAGAAGGTTTTTCTAAAACTCTACCAGATCTGAGTTGTACATCGTTGAGAGGAACAATCATATAGGTAGGAAATTGTTGTCCTTCTACCATGTAAGTATTCTGAGGATTCTTATTGTTAGGATTTGGCAATGGTGGAGCTGGAAGTTGATTTGTATTTTGTTGGTATAGGAGCATGAGTTGAGGATTTGGATTTTGTTGAGAAGGTTGTTGTTGTGGAAATGGCAATGAAAGTTGTGGATTTGGATTTGGAAGTTGTGGAGCTTGTTGATTTTGAAAAGATGGAGGATATTGATAAAATTGAGCAAATCTCCCATAAGGATTTTTCATCCCTTGTACCCATGGCTGATATGGATTCTGATGTTGGGGCCAAGGTTGTTGCCAAGGATTCCAATTTGGTGGGGTTTGAAAATTCATAGGGTTGTTAAACCCTTGATTTTGTTGTCCCTGCCAAGGTCTTCTTGCAACAAAACAGAGAGATTCTACTGAATTTGGGTCTTCTTGAAAAACAGCTTTGAGTCCAGGAATTGAAGGACAATACTTGATCTCATGATTCTCTGAGCAAATCATACATGTTTCTACAACTTTTGCATCCAAGGGACATTCCCTTAAAGCATGTTTCTTCCTACATTTCGGACAAAATATGGCTAAAGCATCTGTTTCTGCTTTCTGCTTGTTTTGGATTTTAAGGGTGTCTAGTTGTTCACTAAGGCTCCCTAAGATATCAGTTTTGAATTCATCAAGCATATTACCAATATCTGCCCTACTTACTGATCCAGTTGCAGATTTGTTAGCCCTAATAAGAGAAGGATCCCTAGGCCCTTTTCTTGTTTTAGATTTTCCTCTTGAGAGATGGACACATAGTTCTGTTATGTCACAAAGTGAAAGTTGAGAAATGTCTCCTTTCCCCATCATGTTTAAAATATCTATCCATTCATCTCTAATGGCTTTTAATATGAGGGCTTTCAAGGTTTCATCATCTAAGTTGCTCATCTTTTCTCTTTTCAAGTTGTATTAAAATCTTTCAAGTAAGTCTTCCAAATTTTCATCTTCTTTTTGCATCATTTTGAATACCTCATCCTTGTGATTGGTGGGCATACAATAGTCCAAGTATCTATCCAAAAATGTTTGTTTCATATCATTCCAAGTCCTAATAGATTGAGTGGCTAATCCCATGAGCCATTTCAAAGTAGCTCCCTTCAATGTTGAAGGAAACAGTTTGAGTTTTTGAGAGTCTTCCATATAGTCATAGGTTCGGCACACGACTTCAAACTCAAACAGAAATGTTTCGGGATCCTCACTTCGCAATCCATAAAAGTTGGGGAGGACAGATGGTGAGATATTTTTCATCGTTGTATGAGTTTCCTCATCAACTATAGGGAATCCAAACAAGTTGTCTCCTTCCCTATTTCTTCCATTATTACCTTCACCATTGTTGTCTCCATTGTTTCCTCCTCCTATACCTCTACCTCTACCTCCAAATCCATCTATTATTTCCTCTGCCATGATAGTTTCTTTAGAGTCCTTAAAGTCCTCTGGTTCTTTTATCAAGGGAGGATGAGAGGGAGTCTCTTCCTTTTCTAAATGAGATTTAGTAGGTGGTATAGGAGAATCCTCTAATTCAGCTACTCCTTGAATTCCAAAAATCTTAAGGCTAGGGGTAGATGGTGGTGATTCTTGTCTATGCCTTGAAGAAGATGGAGTTGTGAAAATTGAACTCTTGGCTTTAGCTATAAACCTTCCCCTAGAATCTCTTGCTCTATGCATGCCATTTTTTTTTTTTAAAGTAGGGATAATAATTCTCTTTCTAATCTTCCAGGTCACACTAGGTGCAAGAAGAGAGCATACTTAAGAAATTACTAAACCAATAATTCTCTTTTCTGATCCTCCAGATCACACTAGGTGCAAGAGGAGAGCATACTTCAAGAAATTATCAAGTTTTCCCTTCTTTTATTATTATTTTTTTTTTTTTTTTAAGAAATTGGCTACCTAGTTACACTTCCCCGGCAACGGTGCCAAAATGTTTGGTCAATTTAGTGTGTCCTAAATTGCTACATTAATTTATCAATCCGGGATTCGTAAGCTGATGAAGTGTGGCGCACTATATGTGCAAGATAACCTATCTCTTACTTTTTGGTCGTTTTTGGGTTTTTTATGAAATTCTGAAAAATAAGTATGGAGACAAATATTCAAGACAACAATGTCTTTCTAATGATTTTCCAAACTTCAAAAGAATTTTAAAACACACAATGACAAAATTAATTCTTCAAAGAAAATGAAATTGCATCACTACTCTAGTCAAACAAACAATGAACTACTGATCATGAAACTCATTATTCTTGCTGCTGTTCAAACACAAAAGAAACTATGCTTAAAGAAATCCAAAAGCTGCAACAAAGTAAATCTAAATCAAATTACATCAACCTATCTTCTGATCCCTCACCATTAGTCCAGCTATGTTTTTCGGAGGTAACCATAAACAACTTGAGTAACCTGATATCTAACTTGCAGAAAGTAAACTAATATCAAACTACACATTCATAATTCAATCCCTCGCCATTAGTCTAGCTATGGCTTTCGGAGGTAACTGAAGATGTCATGAGCAATTTAATATTTCTAACTTGCAGAAAGTAAACTAATATCAAACTACACATTCATAATTCAATCCCTTGCCATTAGTCCAGCTATGGATTTCGGAGGTAACTGAAAATGTCATGAGCAATTTAATATATCTAAATCTAACTACTGAAGCAAATGAGCAAGACTAAAATAAACAAAGCAGTACTGAAATTAAACAGAAACTAAGAAAAGTAAATTAGCAGCAGAACAATATTAATTCCATGTCATTAGTCAAAAAGTTATGCAAATGCCTGGGCTGCCTATTTATAACCTGAAACAAGAACACTGATCAGTTAACAATAACATAAAACATGAAAGACAGAAGTAAAATGTAAAGCATGAAAGATTATAAACATAGATGAAGCATAAATACCATGAAAGATGCAATGTATAAACACATGAATGACTTATGGCACAATGAGCTTAAAGAAATAAAACAATAACTATACAATAATGCACAAAACCTCAGCGTGTGCAGGGGCCCTCTGCACCAGCCTTGGCAACAGCCTTCAAGTACGAATTACGCTTGGAAACTGAGTCTTCTTATATATTAAAATGCAGTCATAACAGAGAGGTGATATTACGGCACAGTGGCAACGTAATTACATTACAGAGCTATCTGGAGGCTAATCTAATGTGCGTATGCAAACGCGTTATTTATAACAAAGGTAATATAACTAATTCCCTAAAGTTTGTGCTGATGGAGACACGTAAATCATCACGTCCAGGGATCCAGCATCATGGCCGCAGTGAGGAGTAAATCTATGAGGAGTGGATGTTGGATTTGGGAGGGTTTTCTGGATGACATATTGACATAAGGAAATCAGTTTCTAGAAAACTCAGCTGAAGATATAGTCATCACTAACATGTAAAAAATACTGATGGCTAACAGGGGGCACAGTGATGACAACACAATCATGACACGAGGGGAAGAAGAATGACTGACAAGGGAAGGAAGGTGCAGAATCAAGTGATTACAATGTCAAAACAAGGGAAAAAAGCTGTAGTGTCAATTGATTTTAAAGTCTTTGCCTGGCGGTGTAAACCAGGCTCTTCTTCGCTTAGGGTGAGTGTGTGGCATGCATTAATTTTAATTTTTAAACCCTTTTCATTTTGAGAGCAAGAGAAAAAGTGTGCTGCGTAACTGAAAATAATGCTGCAAAAACAGTATATAATGCTGAAATAACATAAAATTAATAGCTACTAGTGCATCGATTCAACCCAAAAAGGCGGGTCTCTCAAAACTAATCTAAAAGAGGGAAAAAATCTAGTCGAAACACACTAAAAAGAGGCCAATAGATCTAGGGTCGAAAGGGACAGGGATCTAAAAGAGAAAGATGCTGAAAAGAGGTGCAGATCACAGCCAAGAGGCAAAGGCAAGGTGGCTGGAAAAAAGGGGGAAATTAGAAAATCAGAAAGGACAGTGAGGAGGTCCTAAAGGGAGGTCCAAACAAAACTACAAGAGGTGGTTTGAAAGGAAGAAGAGCTGATTTAAAGGGATCTGAGAATGAGGTATCATATCTGAAAAAGGGAAGGCTGAAACTCTGAAAAATCAGACACCTGAAACAGCTAAAAATCTTCCACCAAAAGTGGAGGGTACTGAAGCCCTAGGGGGCTAGGTTCCCACTTAGATGAGAAAAACATATTAGAAACAGGTCCAAACAGGCGGAGACAGAGGCTGGAAAACTCTGACAAAAGCTTCAGCAAAACCCAGAAAAATTGGAGAAAAACAACAGAAAAAAGCACAGGTCACAGGTTCTGACCTGTTTTCATGTTCAGGTCGCGGAAAAGGGGCTGAAAAGTGTGACCTGGAGTCTAGGTCATAGTTATTGGGCTGAAAAGTGCGACCTCCAACTCCGGTTGTCCCGGTGGCAGATTTGTGGAAAAGTTGCCGTCTCAGTTGCGGCTGATGTCTGTCACCTGCGCAATAGGGCCAGAAACACGCAGAAGTTAGAAATTTTAATGTTTTAGGGTTTTATAGGTGAAAAACAACATGAAAATAGGAAAAACGAAAACTGAAAAGAAACCCTAGGGTCTGAAGTAGCTGGATATGTAGGAATATGAAAAACGACAGCGGTGGTAATTGAAAACCCGTGTGGAGTCGCCAATTGCTAGTATGAATATTTTGTCGAAGTGTACGAAAAAAATACCACTTTAGCTACACATAACTAATAGCCCTAACATCAAATATAGTTGCCAATATCTTCAGATCTACAGTTAGTTGATCAAGACAAGAGCTGCAGAAACCAGATCTATGCATAAAAAGACATTAAGTAGTAAAAAGAAGGTTTTGCTCCATATATCCAATAGACAAGACAAGAACAATTTTTGATAGAATTTTTTGTATTAAGGGCACCTGGGAGGAAAACAAGAAGGTGTTTCCAATTCTCCTCAATGGGATGGGTTCTTGGAAGTCCTCGACACTTCAGATCTAGCATTTATCTCTCCTGTTGGTGTAGAAAACCCAGACAAAGATAGAACTCAAAGGGAGCTCACACAGCAAATAATGGAGAATATGAAAATGATAATGGCTCAAAGTCAGACCAAGAGTTTAGATCCAGAGTGATCTAATAGGCAACAAAAGGTGAATAATGGTAGGAAAAACCCTCCTATTTATAACAAAATATTGGGTCATTCTAGATCTTGGTGCATGATTAAAATAACATTAACCAAATCTAGATCCACCTTTTATGGAATATTTTATTATATTTGTTGGAGGGAAAAAGTATTTGACTTGGGTCAAATCCCTTTATTTGTGAATAATAAATAAATAAATGGTTTATTTATCATTTTAAGGAGGTGATTAAAAGATAATAAAATAAATAATGATTTATTTAATTATTTGTGGGTGATTTAGTCATATTTAACAAGGAATATTATTTAAATAAGGTTTAAATAATTATTCCTAGAAAATAATAAGATAAATAAAGATTTATCTAATTAATTTCTTTGTTTTGGGTTAAACATGACCAGTAAAATCAAACAAATATAGGTTTGTTTAATATTTCCTTTTTGGGGTTTCCTGTTTAGACCATAAACAACCTAATAAATGTGTTTTATTAAGTTATTTTACATAGTGAAAGCAATTTTACTTAGGGTAAAATTGGTCTTACATGGTGTACTTGGGTCCATATAATGATAGTAGGTTACATGACCAAAAAACGGTGTAACAACAACCACTTGGTTTCATTTACATGCCTTGCCTTGAAAATGGCTTGGAACTTCAATGAATGTCCTCCTTTTGCTGCTAACCCAATCCGACACTTGTTGTCTTATTTAAGAGTGATTAAACACCTTGATGTACCAAATTGATCCCTCAGTGCTTGGAAAACTGACTGATGGCCTTCCCATTGAGAATCATGTTCCTCCTTTGTGCACACATGCATTCGATGCAAGATTCTCCTTGGAATCCACTTTTCCAAGTTAATCTCATCTGATTGAACTAAAGAAAATGAGTTCTAACATCAGTAATAAAAAGAAAAGAAATGATGATTATTTTACCTCCATGATTCGAAATTCCACATCTGGAAGAATGCAGTTTCCATCTCCTTCGCTTCTTGGTGTCCACACCTCAAATGTTATACAATGGATGATATTTTGGCGTTAAATTTTTTAGCATCTTGTCTAGTTTCCTCTTATTGATTCCATCATCCTCCAGTATTGACATGCTGCTCATACCATGATTTGGGAATGAAGGCTAATCATGAGCCTCTCTCTCAAGAGTGGACCTTCCCAAAATCCTGCCACATCTTGCCACAAAAACAACCATCAATTTGAAAAACACAACATGCAAGAAACATAATTTGATGACATATCCTTTTTCTCCTTGAAAGAAAAAAATGTCACATCATGTGAACATCACCGTGTATTCTTACATCTCATTATACAAACCATCGACCTAACATAATTCAAAAAAACATGTCTCTTCAAGCAACTAAATCTCAAGTAAAAAAAAACATGTACAAAAAAACATGTAGTAAAAAACATGTTTCATCTAGGTGAGTCAACGTAGCTCTACTTTCAAACACCTTCATAGCATAAAAATGAAAAATGCATTCAATTATAAAAGAAATGAATCAAATAGGCAAGATTTTCATCAATCATCAAAATAAATGCAAGGCCTTAATTAGATAAGAAATCTAACCGTATCTTACAAACCATTTAAATTTAACTTATTTTAGCTACACATCATCATGTGAATCATCCTGACCCACATCAATTATGGAATCCTCCTTTCCATTCTTGTAAAGATCTCTTTCCACCTTCTTCAAATGTCGTGGAATGACTTCTTGGATACAATGACCAACAATTGTCTACAAGATGACCCTCCTTATGGAAAATTATGAGTGAAAAACAATTGCATCTTCTTTTCAACATGGTTTGCATTATCCAATGGACCTTTCGCTTTCTGTCTCGTTTGTCTAGAAAGTTTCATGTGCATGGCTATCTTCTTCCAACACCTCGAAACATTATGGTTATTCAAACCACAAAAGAAACATGCAAAATTTCTCTAAATATTATGTGAATATTTACCATGTTTATTATAATCAAAAGAAACTTGATTAACGATAGATTTATACCTTGCACATTCACCCTTGTCACCTTCTTGAGGAGGTGATTTTGATGAGGTAGTCACTCTCTTCGGAATACCAATAATGGCTTCAAAGACTTTATATCTTTCAACATCCTCTTTTTTTCCATTCTCATTAGTTGCATGGTTATGATAATATTCTTGCAAAGTGGGTATAAAACTTTTTCATTCCTCATGAACACAAACTTCACAAACTTGAGGTAGTGAACATGTAATGAAATTCCTTCTTGGGATAGCTTGAGGTGTCACCTTAGCTTTGGTTCATTCTCCATCATGTTTTCCATAAACAAGACCCAAATAGCTAGGCCTTTCCTCAACAACATTTGGCTCAACTATGCCTTGTGCATGTTTTCCCAATCCTTTACCTTCATAGCCCATATTCATCAATAATTTGGACCTTATTCCTATAGCGTTTATTTCAAAAGCACCTACAAATTCATCTTCAGAATAAATAGAAGATAAAATTGATTTACATACCTCTTTTTCACACATACTTGGCTAGGGTTTCTTTGGCATCATGGAGCTGAGTCTCCATCTCATGCAACCTTGCTAATTTTTCATTTGTAATTTGTAGTTGAGTCTCCATCTCATGCTTATTTTCAAGAATCTCTTGCTTCTCCTCCTTCATGGAAATCAACTGCTCTATAAGTATAATTCTCTCCCTCTTATATTCATAGATATCTTGCAATGTATAAAAAACTTCTTTTCTATGATTGGAGAACTAAGCTGTCAACCTTGACCTTCTCTTCACACACATAAACTTGCACATTGTTAAATTATCCTCGCACAAATATAAAACCAATAGCTAACTCTTCTAGATAACCTTGGCTAAAATGAGCTAAAATATTATTTGATACAAACTTGATATGAATATGGTAAAAATAGTTTTGCTATGGTATCTCCTTCATCAATATTAAAAAAAAGTGTTTAGGATTGTCTCAAATTAGCCACTTATGTGAGGGTTTATGTGTCAAGTTTAGTGTCTTTTATGAGAAATTTGTTAAGTAAAATATTTGTTAAAAACACATGTACAACAGATAAATTGCAGAGGAATAAAACAAAACAAACAAATTACACAATAGTTGATTACAGAGTTCACCCCTCCTAGGCTACGTTTCCATGGATTTGCTTCAACTGGCTAGTCCCACTTTGGATTAATGGTCAATTCTCTGATTACATGCACCTACAGTGCTCCAATGGATTTTCAACCTACTCCATTAGTTTAGAAGACCCAAAAACCTCAAAATAGACTCTTAAAGCTCTAAAAATGGTTTTCAGTTGATCTAGGCATGACCTCCTCTCTTAGTGGCCCTAGGTTTCTTTAATATTAAAAGTGGAAAAATAACTTACTGAAGTTCTCCAACACCTCTGAAACCTACACCATCATGTTAGAGCATCTGAATCATCTAGGAATGACTCTTCTTGAGCCAAAATTGGTCAAAATATTCCGAAATTATGGCTTCCTCAATATTTCCTATAGAAACTCCAATTAACCCTGCTAATTCCGGAGTTGGCGCCGAATTTGGGGGCTCCGCCATTTCCTCTGCCGAATTAATCGAATTTAATTAGGTGATAATATTGTGTTAACTTGGTGATAAGCTTGTTTTAAATGTGGTAAGCTTGTTTACCAGAATCTGCAATTATGAAATAGGATTAGCGTTAAACAATGCTTATGGGTTAAATAACCCGTATGATGGTTAATCTCCACAATTAGCATAAATCTCTACCCTTGGTCATGGATCCATGGTAATATGGTGAGGGGGTTGACCCCCTCCTTACCCTGCAAGTCCATATGTATCTCTTCAAATATATACCACATGCTATATATATTAAGATCTTTTGCATTGACCAAGTGATAAGGCTTGTGGGTTGTGTGGGGGAGGTCACATGTTTGACCCCGACCTCCGCCCAAAAATTTTGCTCCACAATAAAAATTCAGATTTCAACCCACTTAGCCAAATTCAGCCTTGGAGGTGGGGGGGGGGGGCATGTGGTGACCTCCGAGCTTGCCACGTGTCCTCTTACCATTAAATTAAATTAAACAAATAAAATTGTATCATGTGTTTAGAAATTCATGCCACTTATAGATTGACAAGTTTCATCACCTCATTGGCCTTTGAAAACCCAAATGTTTTTCCTTTGACCCTATTTAACCCCCCCTTTTTTTAAAATTTGTCTGCTTGGCATGACGAACAATAGGCTCTATATTCCTCATACGAACTTTGTTTTGAGAGAAATGAAGTGCATCAGATTCTTGGTAACGAGCCCTTTCTAGTCGTTCTAATTTTGTGTGATTCTGAGCACTTTTAATTTTGGGAAATTTTTTTCCCCTAATCTAGATTTCGATTAATGTCTCTCCATATCTGTCTCCATGACAATAAAACATGTAGCCCCTTTATTTTTCATTGCAGAGAAACAACTAGGGTTACGTGTGAGGTAGGTCCCCCAACACACCAAATTCCACCAATCACCACTTGCATCAATCATGCCATCCCATTGGTTTTCTCCGTGACAATTTCACCTTGGGTGCATTTGGAATCTACTAGGAAAAATCCTATATGGGTTCCAAGTAACGTGTGACCCTTCTTCATCCATTGCATTGTTAAAAAATGTTTTCCTTCTTGAAATTATTCTTTGATCTACCTTCGTGCCTACGTGACTACCTTTCCACTTGTATGCTAACTCAGCTATGGGTCCCATGGCCAAGCAGTAAAATTTTGACTTTAACCTTAGAAGTTCGAGCGACCATATCTTTTGATCTAGGAATATTTTTTCAGACATCAATATACCATGAGATTTATGTGAACTATTTATCTATGTCACTTTCATGAAAAACTGAGTTGAATGTTAAAGGAAAATGTAGACCAAAATATAAGGTTCTATAGAAGCACTTATTCACCAAACTTCTTGCAACCACCTAAGTTTTTCTATTCATTTCACATCAATTGAAACATATTTTCAACATTCTTTTCCTTTTGAATTGAAAGAAACTAAAAAAAAATGTTATCAATCACCAAAGTAATTCAATAACAAAATAAATAAATGGCAACAAACTCTAACATGGCAACACTTGTAATGTGAGTAATTCTTCTTAAGCTCTATCAATACCCTCTTTGATCTCCCCCTTTGACATCAATGGAAAAGAAAAGAATATTCTACCCCTACATCCAATCTCCCCACATCTTACTGATCCCGTGGACCTGACAACTTCTTTATGATATGTTGAGTTCTTGTTAACTACCTTTATTCTTCTTGCAAAGATTTAGTGGAAGGAGGAAAGAGGTACTAATCCCAATCTTTGCCTTAAGTACTCAAGTTGATTCCTTGGGAGAGGGTTGGTTAATATATTATCTAACTTCTCTTTTGTAGATACATAAACTTTAAAATCTAAATTTCAACTTGTTATTTTAGAAAATAGTACTTGATTGGAATATCCTTTTCCTTGGAGTGAAAAATAGGGTTCGTGGAAATTTTGATTATACTTTTGTAGTCATAGATAATGGGTATTGGTTGATCATATATTACTTGTACATATTTTAAAGTCTGCTTCATCCATAAGACTTGAATGCAAAAAGAAGTTGTTTCTATATATTTTTCTTAGACAATAGAGAGATAAATTAAATCTTGCATACTGTTTAAACCGAATCAAAACATTCACCAAGAAAGAAAGAACCACCACTAGTGCTTTTTAGGTCATCTACATCACCTTCCTAGTCAGCATCAGTAAAAATATTTAGTGCCCAATATTTACCTCTAGGGTACCACAGTCCATAGTCCATTGTGGCTCTTAGGTATATGATAATCCTCTTGGCTACACAGATATGACTCTCTCTATGGGCTTCTTAAAATATTCCAACAATATAAACTAGATACATAATGTCTTGAATAGAGGTTTTTATGTACAAGATTCTTTCAATAATAGATATATATAAAGTCTAATCCAACTTTGGTGATTGATTAGCCTTGTTGAGTTTGAAACCAATGACCATTAGAGTGCTTACCAAAAAACATTCCTCCATATTGAATTTCCTAAAAAATTCCCTGAGATGCCTTATTTCTAAGATAAAAAGATTATTTTGAAAATTGTGTAATCTGCAAACCAAGGAAATAAGAAATTTCTTCAACCCTAAACATCTCAATTTTAGCCTTCATATTAGATGCAAACTAAAAAATTAGAATATCTGAATTGCTAGAAAAAATAATATCATCAACATAGATAACCACCATGAACAATTTTTCATCATTGAATTTCACATACATATTATTTTTAGTTGCACCTATTTTAAAAGTACACTTAAGAAAATAACTATCCAACTTGGAGTACCGACAAGCCCTTAACGCTTTTTTTAAGACCATAGAAGGAATTTTTCAACCTGTAAACAAAACCAGGTTTATCTTACAGTTGAAAACCACCTGGACGCTCAATGTATACTTCTTCTTACAGTTATCCATTTAAAAAGGAAGTTTCGACATCCATGTAATATATCTTAAATTTCTTAAAACTATAAAAATCCAAGAACATGTCAATTTCTTCTATTTTTGCAAGAAGAGAAACGGTCTCACCAAAATCTAAAACTTAAATTTTTTCATATCCCTCGCAAACTAACTATTATTTGTTTCTTACCACTTCACCATGTTCATTCAATTTGTTCCTAAAGACCCACTTTGTGACAATAATATTATTATCTACTAGTTTGGGAAAAAGGTCCCAAGTATGTTTTTTCTCAACCTGATCAAGATCTTCATTTATGGTCTTTAGCCAATATTAATCTTGATTGGACTAAGAAAAATCCTTTGGTTCCATCATAGATAAAAAGCTACATGCACATGAGTAGGGGTATTTATTAGCCTCCTTCTTGTTTACACACCTATATTCAAGTCACCAACAATTTGGTCAATTAGATGGTGTTTTTGCACATACCTTGCAGGATATTTGGATTGTGGACTGAAGGGTTCTTTAATGTCTTCATCTATAAGTGCATCACCCACCTTCTCATCATTGTTGAATTGATTATTAGAGCTGATATTTACTGTATTATTGACTTTGATATGAATGTGATCTTCAACTTTGACATCAATGGAATTAATTATTGTTCTTGTATTCTCATTGTAGCATCTATAACCATTTATATTCTAAGAAATTAGAAGAAAAATACCTTCATCAACTCTTGCATCAAAATTACCTAGATTTTCATTGCTTTTCTTCATATAAAACTTTCTTCCAAAAACTCTTAAACGCTTGATTGTAGCAGGTCTTCCATACCATAGCTCATATGGGGTTTTGTCACTATTTGGTATAAAGTGTGCCTTGTTTAAAATCATGACTATTATGTGAATGGCTTCAGCCCAAAATCTATGTTTTATACCTCTTGCTCCCATCATGACTCTAGCCAACTATTGGATAAATCTGTTGCATCTCTCTTCTACTCCATTCTATTATGCAGTCTTTGTTATGGTAAATTTTATTTTAATGCCTCTTTCATTGTAAAAGTCATCAAACTATTTGGAGATAAACTCACCACCATTATCCAACCTTATGAACTTTAATTTACAGTTTGACTAATTCTCAACCATGGCCTTGAAATTCTTAAACATTTTGAGCAACTTCTATTTTTCTCTTAAAAATTCCACCCATGTCATTCTACTAAAATAATCAATGATAAGCATGAAATACAGTTTACGTGAGGATGTCTGATTTATTGAAGAACCACACTAGTCCATATGTATTAATTACAATGGCATGGTTGATGATTTCTCCTTGGAATTGGATGGAACTCATAATTTTTTATAATCGAACAGAACTTGCAAATAGTGTTCTCAATATTTAAAAAAAAATTCATATCACTAACAACATTATTATTACCTAATTTTACAATTTGATCAAATTTAAGATGTCCTAGCCTTCAACGCACAAGCTTCTTTCATCAATATTTGTCAAACAACACTTATATGTCTTCTCTTTTAAAACACAAAAAATATTTCCTATGCTTACAACTACAAAAACTATCTCTCTTGTGCCTAAAAATTTGATTTTACAATTTTTAGATTTGAAAAACACACCATAGCCCTGGTGACACATCTGAGACACACTGAGAAATTTTTTCTTCCGGCCATCAACAAGCAACACATCCTTGGCCTTACCTCTACCATTAGCTAGGATAACAATTCCCTTACCCACAATATTACCAGGTGCATTATTTCCAAAGGTTACATTAACTTTGCTAACATGTTTGCATGAAAAAAACGTTCTCTTATGTCTTGACATATGCCTTGAATAGCCACTGTCAACTTACCATTGACTCTCACCATTCTGAACATATAAAATGAGACCCAAGTTGTTTTAATTCTACGTTTTCTTCCATAGTTTAGGTTGTTGATTTGTTTTCTTGATTTCTAGATCATGCATTTTGTCTCTAAGTTTGCAATAAACTAATTTATAGCCATAGTTTTGATAATGTATCATTGAAACAAGTTATTCATTAGGAAAAACAAATTTCTATACCTGGGTTTCCTCATCCTATGCCTAAAAAATTGGCTATTGGGATGATAGTTTCTTCTTCATGGCATGAGTTTTCCGAATGATTGATTCACCCTAGAATTTGTTGCTTTATGGCTATAATTAGTTCAAGTGAAGTAATAACATGGAATTATATCCCCGTTCTTGGGAAAAAAACTATTTCTGAAGATTGGTTGAGCTACTCTTTGAGATATTTAAGCTTTTCTAACATGAACCTCTCTGTTGCAGAATTTTATTTGTCTCTCCTGCATTATTATTTTATTGTTGAGACAAATTCAAATTGATCATTCTATCATGAAATGGTTTAATTTTATTAGTGTAGCCTGTGCTGGTTACTTTGTTCACAAATTGAACAAAGGCAATAAGCTTATTAAATTTCACATCAGCTACTCAACTTGAATTAACTTCAAATAAAATACTTGTTCTAGCATTAAAGACTATACACTTCCAAAAATTCATTTAAACTTCCATTAACTTTTCCAATTTTTTCATAGAAGCTCAACTAGTTTTTTTTCTTTTCAAGTACTTTCCTCAAAGAATAAATTCCTCCCTAAAGTATTTCACATGCTTTATTGTTCTAATTGATTTGTTGATTTAAAGTTTCTTCGCTCTTCTTACCTCTTTCAATTTGCATGAGAATAGGTTAAATAGCTTCATCTTTGTCTTTGGTCATAAATTCCTTATGTATTTTATTTTTCTTTCTTAGCCTTTAAATTTCCTCAAGACCACTGATCACCTCTCCCTCTAAGTCAATTTTAACCTCTTCTTCATCGGAGTTAATAGCTTCTACTTTTATATTTTCTATGATCATACGCATGAATTATTTTGAGCTTTAATATGATTTTTCCTCATCTGAAGATTGATTGTATTCACTTTAGAGGAGATGGAGTCTTGTGTGTATAATATATTCTTCTTAGAATTATTTTTTCCCTTTTTCATTTTTATAAAATTCTCTTCGGGTTCATATTCATTTTTGTTATTTTCTATACAACTAGAAGTGTAATGACCTACTTTACTAGTCTAGTTAAATAAATTAAAAGGTATATTATCTTTATACTTTCCTAAGCCTCTCTTGGTATTTCTCACAAACTTAGCTTCCTCTTCATTTCATTCAGAACATGAGTCATTATGTTATTCCTTGTGTTTTTTATCTACTTTGAAGGTTCACTCCTTTGCTATATAATTTCCATTAGAAATCATCATCTCATAGGTATTAAGAGTGCCAAGTAGTTTATATAATTGAGATATTTCAGATCATCATCTCCTCAATCACTGAAAATGTAGGATTAAATATATCATGTAGAGATATCAATTCTTTTTGGACCACTACCAACTCCTTTAGATCTTTATTAAGACCTCTCATTGTATTAACACTTTCATCAACTCTAAGAATGTATCTAGAAATATCTTCATCATCATGCATCTTCAAAGATTCAAATTTCATGATAAAAACATGAGTTTTTGTTTTATTTACCTTGTTATTTCCTTCATAGTAGGTTCTCATCTTGTCCGATATTTATTGTATAGTAGATCATTCCATGACCTTGACTAGTTTTGTTTTAGGTATGCTAGTGAGTACGACATTCATATTCTTGGCATTGTATGTATATTCCATCTTATGATCTCTAGTAATCATGGTTGGAGGATATTGATATTGTTCTTATACTATGCCCATACATCAACACCAAGATATTGAGTGTAGGTTTTTATCCTTACTTTCCAAAACACATAATCCGTTCTAATAAAAACAGGTTGCTTATTGGTAAATCCTCTTTGTTGGTTTTCCATAGTCCTTGATCATTCTTCCAATCGTTAAACTGATCCTAAAACAAGCTTTCTCCGATACTACTTTTTAGAAACCAGGAGAATATTGAGAGGGGGGTGAATTAGTATTGTGATACTTTTAAGGCTTTATTTTTAAAAGTAAATAATAATAGAACCAACAACAATATATTTAACAAAAAATCAAGTAATCATCAACACAATAAACATATACACATCACATAATCTTCAATATTGTCTCAATTACTTTCACAAAGCAAAGATTCAACTTTTTGTTTCAATGATCTTTGGCTTCCACGAAAAGGACACTACTACTACCTAATATATCAACTAGCATTGAAAGGAGCTACTACACCTAGTTTATCAAATACCACTAAACGAAGATACTACCCTCTTTTTATCAATTGTTACTAAAAGGATCTCAGATTACTAATTGTTTACCAACCACTGCTGGAAGGAGCTACAACCAATGGTTTGGAATCTTCCTCTTGCTTGACCTACTTGATTCATATTTCATAATATTTTCAAACTCAAATCATGAAGGTCAATATCTTTCATAAAAAAAAAATCTCTCCTTAATCACACACCCTAGTCACCATAAAATCACCTTCAACAATCTATGTACACTGGTCAATTTTCCACAAACAAAAACAAAAATAGAAACAACAACAAAAACCACGTTATTGGTAAATCAATTCTTCTTAGAAAAAATTAGAGCTGATATTTTTAGATATATAACTTTAGCTAAGTTTAGCTCTTGACCGTGCATGAATTATTTAATTTTCATCCATATTACACTTTTGTAATATCTTCTTGATGTGTTAAATGAGCCTTGAATTTACAATCTACTTTCTAATTTCAAACTCTGATTTAATTTTCCGATTTTCACAATTCTTGATTTTTCAAAGGATTTCGTAGAGAATTAATCTATAGTTCTAAATCAAGAAAACTGCTATATTTGGCCAAAATTGTCAGTTATATCACTAAGTTTTTCCATGCCACCTAATATATTCTAACTTGTTCATGTGCATTGCTACCTTTGGTTGAACTTCCAAGTATGGCACAAAATGACCAAGGCTTCTTATTCATTCATGCTTTTGAGCAAGTTCCCATAGGCTCTTTGGTCAATCCTAAAAGGTTTATCCCCTTATTACTTAAAGTCACAACTACCAGCTCATTTATGCATTCTATAAGTCTGAAGGCATAAAATGTTTAACACGATAAACCTCCACATATAACCACCTTTGGACCTGTTTGTGTTATAGCCCTAAGTTTTAACAAAGTTCATCAACCTTCTACACCCTTGGTCATCAAGCCTTCACAAAAAAATGAGTACCGGAGTGCACCTTTAGACCTTGACCTTATTTCCTAAGAAATAAAACTTGGTGTTGCAATGGAAATCACTGGGGTGAATCCTATGGGCTTACATGTCTTATTGAGATTTTTATGTTGTAACCAAGAACCTATCAAAAAATCCCTTAAATGACTTTTCCTTGACATTGTATCCTGCTTGCTTCATCACCCTTCATGTGGCAATGGGAAAATCGTCAGAATTAGGTGTCCACCACATGTCACTCATTGACTGGTGAAACATCTCACCAATTTTTTTCCACTTTTTTAATCCTCTCTGCGAACAGAGACGATCCTTCTAGCCCTAGAATGGGTCTAGTAACAAGGAATCATGCTAGAGTGTAGGTTACTATACATTTGAATGAAAGAGGACGCGATAACATGGCCTACCTATGGTCTAATGCTGTTGTCGACAATCGTAGTGGTGATGAGAACTTCTCGCTCCTGATTCGGCAAGTCACAATCCCTTCGTTTATCGCGCTTAGACACCTGTAAAGAGATCAGAAAATGATAACTGCATACCACATACTAACTTCATCCAAAAACTACTAGTCAGTCAGAGAAGAATAAGAATATTGCATTCGATAAAGACAAAACACAAGATGGGAACCAGACAATAGTGACTTATATTATTAGGTAGAAAGAAGAGATACAACCATGCTCTGACGTTCTAGTCTCCTCCAGCGGGGTTCGGATGAAGAACGTCTCAAAGCTCGTCGGGGAATTTGGATGGGACAAAGGCCCTCTTGATGAATTTCCTCCTTTTTCTACCTTCTCAATAACTCAATTATTCAGATATAGTTCAGTCCTTCAAGGTCAGCGCTTCAGCTATATAATTCTCTTTGTTCAGCTAGCTTTCATAGAGAGAGAAGGCTTTTTTATATAGAGGAAAAGGAGGAGGTTGGGATCCCTAAAAAGGTGGAAGGGAGGCCTATCCTTTAGGAGTGTTCCAAGAGAGGTAGAAACTGCTAACTAAAGGAGTAGGCCCGTGGTTGTTTCAGTTCAACCACTCCCAAGGACTCATCCCCGAGGTGGTTGGAATGGAACCTCCGCCTCTATTTTTTTTTTTAAATTCATAAATAGCTTGGCGCGGGTGTATAACTGGAATATAGCACCAAGTGGCATAGGTTCAATGTTAAATTTCCAGGTGGGCGTGAGAAGGTAAAGGGCTACTCGCGCCAAGGAAAAAATAGGGATTTTTACAGCTCTTCGTAGGGAAATGTAAACAAGAAGAATGTTGCCTTCATCAAAAGGGATGCAAGGATGTTATTTGAAAAGCATGAAACTACGTATTGGTCACAGAAATTACCCTCCAATGTGTGAGTTGGGGATTGTAGGGACAGTGACAAAATGTTGTGTAACATATGCCCCCCAAAGCATGAGGTCCGAGGGAGAGGGAGGGGTGAAATGCTTTATGAGAACGCGTTCGAACCAAACACCGCTGTCGGAAAACCTGCAATTACAAATACAACTGATATCCCTGATACATGAACATGTGGCATGGCTGCAGCCATCCATAATGGAGTATATAAAAACTGAGATCTAGGTATGGACGCAGCCATCCAATCAAAGATTCATGCAATAAGTCATGATAATATACAAAGAACCCGTAGCCTGGATTTTATTGGACAAAATCCAGGGTCTTGCACTCCATATCGACTCGAAAAAGTACAATTTCTAGCATGTGAATATATGAGGTGAAGTCAAACATGCAAGAGAACCGTCTGATTACCAGCCAATGATGAAAGCTGTTAACAGACGTGAGAGGAACCACCAATAATGACAATGGCTCTCAAGGTACGAAAGGTACAATCCATGAAATGTGAACAATGATTTGGCGTCGAACACTCGCAGAGTCAGTTGATCGAAGGCCAATGATGTGGACCCTAGGTTGAATTCGAAGAACCTGCCATTAAGGCATGCAAGCTCCAAGGTATCGAAAGGGAGTCTCTAGATCATATTCCTCGATAATGATCTGAAGTTGAAAAGAAGTGACTTGGTCAAAGGAGGGCCATAATTTTTCCCACATCATCGACACAAGACAGAGGAATATGATGTTTGTGAATCAGGACGAACAGAGAATCAGAGGGAAGTTGAAAAACTGCAGAGGCAAACTTCTCTTGAACATATCAGCAACACGACACTGGATTTGGCAGTATTTGAAATCAAAGGATCTGAGGTCATGATGACGTGGAAAAGAGTGAGTGAGAGGTCAAAAAATATTACCCAAACCAATGTCGGAAAAAATGATGAAATGAGATGTTCCCAACTCAACAAAAATGCAGACAAGTGCCATGTTCAAGAGCGACATACTGCCAACACAACTAAAATATGGTTCCATTTTGCCGCACCATTTCTGGCGAGTACCCTAATTATTTTTTAAAACAATCTTGAAGGGGATAACATATGCTTGCACTATAAGTTTTTCCTTCAGAAAAATCCATCCTAGTACATTTTACGATCCCTGGGAAGGAGGAACTCAAATAAAGTCATGGTCACAAAGTCTGATGTCATCAGGTTTTAACGAGTTTGACTAAGAAAGAACTCGGCATATTTTCATTTTTAGAGAGTTTGAAAAGAAGGCATAAAAGAAAACTCCAGTAGTCCCTTTTCATAGGTAGTCTCACAGATTTGAAAAGGTAGAAAACTATGTCTGAGAGAACCTCTTACTCGCGATAGGCTAAGGTATTCCTTTTTCGTAAATAATTTGTCCCAGCCCGAAAAAGGGGTAAACGTATATTGGGTAGATATTGTTTCGCAGCCATTTAACGAGTTCAAAACGACAAGTGTCTCGGTAATATTTTCAACTTTAGAGCATCAGAAAAGAGCTGAAATATGACTCCAGTAGTGAATTTTTTGTGTTTTTACCGAGTCCGAAAAAGTATAAAATATAACTTGTTACTTCATCATTGTCGCGTGAAAACCTGTTGCTACACAAGGGACATGTGTAAAACCCATTTTTTTTAAATAAAACAGTAAAATAATAAAAAAACATGTCTTAAAACCTAATTAGGGTTGTGAAAAAGTTATAAAATGCCAAAAATAGTAAAAAATATTACTTTTCACTTTTTACCCCTTGTGGAGCAATATTTACCCATTTTACGGTGCAATCTTGCGGCGGCGATAGCGGCCAATCCAGTATATCAATCGCAAATCTGTCAACTCCAGGTAAGAGCTGAGATCCCTCTTGTGATTTTAAGCTATTTCTTTCTTCCTACATTTTTCAATTTTGAATTTAGGGGGAGAAATTGTAAAAATTAGGGTTGCGAAGTTGGCGTGGGTTTCGGGCACAGAGTCGTGCCAACCGCCCGATTTTTAATACTATGGTGCGCCCATTGGCGCGATTGTTTTAGAAACAGTTGCGCCAATGGCACAAACCAATTTCAAGTAAAAATATGCACCAAATGTCCGAACTGTTTACAAATTTAAGGATGAATATTGACTAATACCACTCATATGTGTGTGTTTGCAGGGAGAAAGGAG
This sequence comes from Pinus albicaulis, assembly GCA_034641835.2. Taxonomy (NCBI): domain Eukaryota; kingdom Viridiplantae; phylum Streptophyta; class Pinopsida; order Pinales; family Pinaceae; genus Pinus; species Pinus albicaulis. The sequence continues at coordinate 959,472,626 of CM076583.1, read as the reverse complement.
CAAAATGGTCATTGAATGGAAAGAACGAGAACATAGTGAAGAATATGATTTAGCCATGGAAAATGAGGGAGTTATGGAAGCCCTCAGAAAATGTGTTTTGAAAAAATTCTTTCTAACACCATGTCTTCGAGCCCAACCAGAATTGCTACAATATATGATCAGTATATGGGACGAAAATCAAGAGAAGCTCATCCTATGGGATCAAGAACTTGAGATTGATGTTTCCAATGTGTACATCATCACAGGATTATCATGAAGAGGTGCAGCACCACTCCTAACTGTCACTCGGCCCTACATGGAAAACATGGCCATGGTGATAGACAGGGTATGTCGAGGAGCGCGGAAAGGATCTAGTAGTGGGAAAGTTGATATACAAACTATCCCAGATTTTACACTGCATGGTATTGCATACCATCACACGGGCTACGGGATCACAAGCACTGAACGAAGAAAAAAAAACACAGTTGCTTCTTGTTGTGCACTGCATGGCTCCGACCATCTACAACTGGGTAGAGGCCGTGACCATAAACATGAAGCGCCAATTAACCAAATGCAATAATACCAAACTGAAAAAATTTGGTTATGGATCCATCCTGGTATCGTTCTTCTTGTAATGATTACCGATTTTTTAGCGACAGGAGGTCATAGTTCCGAATCCACCAACGAGAGAACCATGGATGGCCTGATGGGAAGCACTGATGCGAAGGGCAGGGGGCTGCCAACAGATGTCTTGGAGGCCTGAATTTTTTGATTGGCTCCATCGAAAATTGATTGTCATGGAGGATTGGCCCTACTCTGCTAATATTTCACTGATGACCCAGACCTCCCACTCCTGGAGGGAGAATATTGGGATGAATATTTGGGTAAGACTCAATTTTAAAATTTTAAGAGTATTATGATTTTTTTGTTTATTTATATATGTTTTGACATTAAATACATGTGATGCAGATGTTTTCCTAGAGATACCTATCGGTATATCACTGATAGCGAGGTGAATCCCTCGCGATTTCGACCCTCGAGTTGAGGGCAACGAGGAATATGAGATAGTGTGCAACCTGGAGGGGATCACCCGAGGAGTCCCAGATTATGCACATTTTGATGATGTTCCTCATGCCTATCAGAGACATATTGTAGGGGTACCCAACCGAATCCATTGCTTGTTGAGGTGGCTAGTACAGGCCATGATGTGTTATCATGAGCATCATGCTGATTAGACACCTAGGTTTATTTTATGTACATATTTTGCAAGACATGATGTCTCAGGATGTAGCAAAAACATACACATATTTTTTGATGTTATGATGCACACAGTTGCAAACATGCTATATATATATATATATATATAAATCTATTTTCTTACATGGATCTCTTACATATGATGATGCTTCTACGGATTATGCAAATGTCTATCTAATACAATGTTAGCCATTGTATCAGTTAATGTGTTCATTCGCCTAGTAATATGTTGATAAGTAGTGAAATAAAAATGTCTTTCCAACAAACGAATATGTAAATACAATCTCAGAATGTGCGGATTTATAACCGAATAATGATTATTGAGTTGCAGAACAACAAGCTGTGAATCTAGATTTACAAGCAATGCGCGTATACTGAGGTTGATTGCCTTGGTTAATAGCTCAATGATAGTGCTATATTCAGCGACATCGTTTTCAGTTCATCCTAGACAAATACCTTGCATATCTATCAACTCACCAGTAGGATTATAAATTACCGAGGCTGCCGAAGACAAATTCATGGTACTGCGGGAAGCACCATCCGCGAAACCGACATAAGGGGTAATAGACATCTCCACAATAAGCAAGACCCAATAAGTAGGAAAATGCTCACAAAGCACAACAAACCCAAAAACATGTACAAAAATTCAAATAACACCTATGTACACCTGGTATGCATAAATGACTCATGCATAATATTTTTTGAGATACAACACATTTCTGGGCTATTTAAGAGGATGACTGTTGAGCCCTAGAATTGCCTTCTCTTTTACAAACCTTCACTTCATTTCATCATTATTTTATCACTTCATAAGCCTAAAATCAATGAAGAATGATTAGTATTGCTTAAAGGTTACATGCAATTGATTAACATATTGTATTTTCATGATTTTTGTTGTTTTAATAATTTTCTGCAAAATAGCTACAGAATACAGGCGTTCCGTAGCCGATCACGCGTTCTGTAGCTGATCACGTTTTCCGCAGCTGTTTTAGAGTTTCAGTGGGTTATAGGTGTCGTCTCAAAGAAAGGTGCATATGAGAAAATTCCAGACTTCATCCACATCATTCCTTGCTCCCTACAAAGTCTGAGCACAATTCTACAGGTGGTTATGCACGTGGGAAACCAAAACCAAGAGGTAGAGTTCTACCGGGACACAGACTCTACAGCTGTCTGCAGCAAAGTACGCAACCATCAATAAGAGTTTTAATTAGAATAGGAATGGGAAAGATAGTAATCCCTGTATTATCTCAAGTTCTGTTATGTAATTTCGTTATAAATATGACTTGGGAGACCAAGCAACGCTAGTTAGTTTTTGGCTTTTGCTGCTAGATTTCAGAACCGTGAATACTCTGTTTTTCAGTCTTTTTCTCCTTTAATGAAAGAAACAACACTTCTTTGAACGCATTGAGTCGATCTTGAGCTAGATTTCGTGTGCTACTCTGGTGGTGGAGGGCCCCTGCCTCCTGAGCAGCTCTGTTTTTATAATTTAGATCAGTATCTTAGTTTCGTTTTTAAGTTTTTGAAGTTTATGTTCATAGTTAATTTCGTTAATCATTACAACTACACTTGTTCTAATAAACTCTTCCAAAAGATCATTACGATGGATAAGGAATGGCTGTAGTGTTATAGATTTTATTTGCAATTTCTTTTGTTCATTATCACAGTTGAACTTATTTTAGTAACCTCTTCCAAAAAATAATTATGATGGCTAAGGCATGACTGTGATACTGAAGGTTTCAGTTGCTTGTTTACACTAAGTAGCATAGATGATCTTACTCTTAAAACACTCTTCCAAAACATCATAACAATGGGTAGGAAATAGCTGTGATGTCTTAGTTTTTAATTGTAATTGCTTTCAGTTTTCATGTTTGCATTTGCATTGAATTGTACAGTCAGGATTGTTCTAACAAGCTCTTCCAAAATACCATTCATGATGAATGAAATAGGCTGTAGAATCCCATATATTAATTGCATGATAACTTAGTTAGGGTACTCCGGGGTCAAATTGCATTCAATTCATGCTCTGTTATTTTGTTTTAAGTTTGATAATGGATTTTTAATTTAGCACAGTTCACTGTAGACTAGTGACACCTTAGTTCAGTTCCAGCTTAGCTCACTGTATTTACATTCCAAGATTAGTTGCCATCCATTTCATTTTAAATTGCATTAGTTGTTAAACTTAAACACCACGGTCTTCATTATTTACAAAACTTCTTTTGTTCCAAACCTATATTAATTTATAATCATCTGAACAGAAGATAGTATCAGTACAAGGCCTGGAGTACTTTTGCAACCTTTTTACCATTTCACAAACAAGCCTTTCTTCAAAAGACTATTCTAAAAGGAAATCTATAACTTTTGAGTGAGGTTTAGTGGTGTTAAACTAAGTTGCATAATAGAATTAGGAGCTAGTTTTAGAGTAGAGATCTTATGATGTTACAAATGTTCTTTTCCAAATATGTTTCAACAAACCTTTAATCATGGATGAGATGTTGTATCATTATAAGTTGATTGTTTAATTGTTTAGTTAGGATAATTTTTACACTTAGCTGCCCATTTCTCAAGCTCTTCCAAAATATCTTTAATGAATGAATTGGACAAGTTAAGTTCATGTTGTGATTTATTTTCTTGAAGTCATTATCAAGCTTTGTATTTTGCTAAGTCATAGTTTAGGTTTGGTTCTGTTTCAGTATTTGCATTTGTCATTTTTCATCAATAATTTAGGCTTCACTCTGTTTTTAACCAGTAGCTTCTTTCCACCAGCATTTAGTTCTCTCCCTTGTGAACATAAAACCATAAAAAGACCAAAAACATCATAAAACACTAAAAACAACGAAGTAGGAAGAGGTTACTTAGGCACATATAGTGCACTTCACTTCAACAGTTTACCAACCATGGTTAACAATTAATGAACTCAATTTAGGAGACTAGGTTGAGCACAAACATTTTGGCGCCGTTGCCGGGGAAGTGTAACTAGGTAACCTTATTTCTTACATTCAAAAAAAAAAAACACACAAAAACAAAAGAATAACTTCAATCACCTATCACACCCACTATATCATGTGGTGCAGTAAGAGCCACACATCCACATCATGAATTCATATTTTTACAGGTAGAAGAAGAGGTGACAAAGCAGGTTGAAGAAATGGATGGAGATGACGACAATGAGGAAGATCCTTTTGGATTTCCCATTCAAGAAACTGATATCAACGTTCAAATGAATAACATCCATCCATCTATACTTCCTAACTTCAAAGGTATGAGATCAGAAGACCCGAAAACCTTTCTTTTCGAATTTGAAATAATTTGTAGATCTTATGGCTACTCATTGCACATGCAAAAATTGAATTTGTTTCCGGCAACATTGAAGGATAGAGCTCTTAGATGGTTCATGACTTTACGAACAAATTCTATAAGGACATGGGATGATATGAAAAGAGTATTTTTGGAAAAATATAAAGGTTATTGCATGCACCATGACCTTAGAAATGAAGTCTTTAACATGAACCAAAAAGAGGATGAAAGCCTAGAAGATTTAGTAGAAAGATTTACTTATAATATAAAAATATCTAAATTGCATAATTTAGGATCATATGCATTAAAAACTCTCCTACTAAATGCTATAAAGGATGAGTGGATTGATCTTCTTAATCTTGTGGGAAAAGGAGATGTTTATCAATTGCCATTTCAAGAAATTTGTGAACTATGCAAGAACATATAAAGAGGAAAAGCAAAGTGTGTAAGGTCCCCTCAAGATCCATTTATGGCAAAAGTAAGTAAGTCAACATCAGGATTGGTAAGTCAAACTGAACCTAACAATTTGCTAAACATTTTTGGTAATTTAAATGAACAAACTAACATGCTAAGAATGCAAAACATGCAAAAAGTTGCTTCACTTATATTTTTCCCTAAATGTAGAAAGAAACATGCTTTGCATGAATGTCCACTTGATAACATTAAAATGTGTAAAATTTGTGCAGGATCACATACTACTGAAGATTGCCCATCATTACCAGGGTTGAAGGCAATTTACCAGAAGGATAATGGAGCAAATCAAGGACAAGAGAAACTTTGTTATGTAGCTCCAAGAGGATTATGGTAGCCTCATCAACCCAATATGATGCAATATCCTTATGCACAATATCAAGGTTATGCACAAAAATATCAAGGTAATTGGAAAACACCCTTGCCTTGGCAACCTTGGGCATCTCAATCCCAACCTCAAAACCAACCTTGGAAACCTTGGCCATCTCAATCTCAACCTCAAAACCAATATTGGCAACAAAGTTGGCAAAGGCCCTATAAAGGAAATCCACCATATCCTCAATATTTCCCTCTCTATCCCCAATACCATCATCAATGTTATCCATACCATTTACCTCCACTACAACATCAATATCACCCTTATTTGACCTCAATTCAACCTTTCCCATTACCATCCACACAAACACCCCAAAGATTCCCCACTCCACTACCTCCACAACCATTTCATATCCCCAACAATAAAACACCTCAATCAACTTACAATTCTGAGGTATTGCAAAATGATTCACCAGCTGTCATTAAAGAACAAAAACCAGAAGAAGAAGAAGACTCAGATGAGGTCCAAGAATCATGGATGTCTATTGATAAAGAGAAGATAGTGGAACCAGAGATTGAAAAGTCTCATGCATGCCTATCACCAGATTCTATGAATGAAGATCACATCTCTGAAGACTTGCATTTCATGATAGAGGAAAGACAAGGAAGACAAGATTACATTGAATCTTGGTTCAATTCAGTCATCAGATTCCAATGCTCAATTATTCAATATCTTCTGAGATCATCTAAATCAAGACAATTGGCATCTCATATACAGGTACATATCAAAGAGTGTCTTTCAAACCTTCATATGAGTTAATCTATCATCTTGTTACAGACATGGTTCCATCGGAAGTACTCATATACTTGAACAAGATTTTATTTTTCAAGTAGAGTAGGACATAAAAAAATAAAAATAAAAAAAGGAGAGAAATAAAAAAGAAAAAAAAAAAAAAAGTAAAGAGAAAAATAAGTCTTATTGTGAAAACCAGCTTGTTGGCGCAATTGGACATGAGCTTTGCTTGAAAACCAGGCAACTGGAAAGCAAAGTTCATAATAAGTTCTGCAATTTCATGATGGTTTCAATCTTTCATGGTTCTTCAAATCATTCTAGGTTCTATGCTCGAGTTGGATGATGTGGAATTCCTTAAGGTCCACCTTCCAACAGATCTTGTCTCATCGACCTCGACACTTTATCTGGGATCAATATTAGAGATTATTTGAAGTGCCTTGGAGCTTGCATTCATCAATGGCAAGCCTCCTCGTTGATAACAATGGGAATACAACAATGTCTCTTGGTTGTCAAATCTTGCAGGCGACTCGACTTCGACACATTCATTCGTCCCTGTCAAGATGCACTGAGGTACCTTGACACTCATTTACATTATCGGTGAGTTGTCTCTCATTGGTTAACGATTTTCATTATTGATCGGTAATCCAATGATTTCTTCCCATGCTCGACTTCGACACATTTATTCGCATGGTAAGAATTGTACCATGAATGTTGGCTTTGATGAAGACTAATGGTTTTATGGAATCAACAACAACTTGCAGTAGTACATTTTATCAGTTTCTTGTAACAGCATGTTCATATTTTTGTCAATTCAATAATAGTTGCGGAAAGTGGCAGTTTCTGCAACTATTGCTGTAGCAGCCTGTTTTTGTTTTTTGCAACTTTTTCCAGAAGGCAGTGTTGGTGCAAATATTGCAAGAGATTGGTGAAGAAATAAAAAATTCTGAGCTTCTGGGTTTTCTCAGAATATGATATATTGAGTAATATGAGAACAGAATTTGGAAAAAAATAATTTTTAAGGGCATTTCAGAAGGGTTTTTCAAGCAGATTTTCAATTTTCAGCATTATGGACAGAATAGGACAAATTTGAGTATTTTTGCACAACAGTGCCTTTTCTTCATCAAAATGAAATTCTAGAATCATGTGGCAGTAGAGAAGGTAAAAATACATAGTTTTCCTTTGGAATCACTCAATTTGGCCTTAAAATGAGTCCGTGGCGTACTTTTTTTTTGTTGCAACATTGGGCAGAATGAAGGGTGAAACAGGGCAGAAATTGATTTTATCATAACTTTCAAACCGTGCATCCATTGGTCCTGAAATTTTTATGGTAAATGCATTGAGGTAGGGTGAATAAACACAGAAAATTTCAGAAAATTTCAATGTGTAGTCTTCAAGAAATTAGCCACTTTCACCTACAGCCATTTCTCATTTTTTGGGAGATCTGTGCAACCAATGGCAGAGATTTTTCGTCAGAAGATGCATAATAATATTGGTAACAACCTCAGAAAATTTCAGGGAATTCTGATGTACCATTTGAGAGAAATTGCAAAATTCATTTCATTCTACAATTCCACTCCATCCCACTCCACTTTCACTCCATCTCACGCCATTTTCATTCCATTTCACAAGTCATATTTCACTTTCACTCCACTACATTTCACATCCATATTCCATAGCCATACATCATTTCTTTTTACAGATTGCATGTTGCAACCACATCTTGTTCAACAGTTCTGACATAATTGTATAGCCTACAAAGAGATGATGATTACAGGAAATTGAAGGATTCTGTTTTGAAGACCAACATGCTCAAAGAGGACCAAAGGAACAACATCAAGCACAACAATTAACAAGGTCAAAATTCTGAGGTAAATTGTGAAAATTATTTTAATAGCAAAAAGTCAAAACATGAAATAGATACAATGTGTATAATCATATGTCTCCTAAAAAAACCTATCATTCGAATTGATTAACATATCTTGGCCATATCCCTTATCCAACATTCCAACCTACTATTCCACATCTCCTTAAGATTGTATCATTCACTTATTTCACCTTCCATCAGATCCATAGCCACTTCATTTTCCCTTATAGCTTAATTACCTCCATCCATTCACCTCCATTACACTTTGCAGCCAATCCATCTCTAAGTGCAGAAAGGTAATTCTAAGGGTGAAGCATCATTCTTCAACTAATCCATCTTCAGACACAGAGATACAGTTTCAAAATAAAGCATTAGACTCTGTAGTCAATCTAGCTTTAAGCATAGAAAATTAATTCTGAAAGGAAGATAATCTGCACAAAGGAGGAATGTGGCTAATTGTCAGGACACAATCAGTTGAAGTCAAGTATTTGGAAGGATATCCACAAGTCAAGGAGCTACTACAATAAGAAGGGAGGCTAAATTTTATAGAAAAATTTGATGGCTTCCATAAGGAGATTACAAAATCTTTTGCCAAATCTTTTGATGGAGCAGAAGAAGAAAATCTGACATGGTTATTGAAAATAAACTTGACACTCCACTACAAGAGGAAGATGAAGAACTAATTTCTGAAAAGTTAACAGAGATTAGAAAATAGATTAGGGCCAAAAGAAGCAGAAAGATAACGTTGGATGTTCTAACAGATATTTCAAAGCACATGGAATAAGTTTTGATGAAATTGCATGAGGACATGCAATAGTCTTGCAGTGGGGGTATGTTGAGCCCTAGAATTGCCTTCTCTTTTACAAACCTTCACTTCATTTCATCATTCTTTTATCACTTCATAAGCCTAAAATCAATGAAGAATGATTAGGATTGCTTAAAGGTTACATGCAATTGATTAACATATCGTATTTTCATGATTTTTGCTATTTTAACAATTTTCTGCAAAATAGCTACAGAATACAGGCATTCCGTAGCTGACCGCGCATTCCGTAGCTGATCCCGCATTCCGCAGCTGTTTTACAGTTTGAGTGGGTTACAGGTGTCGTCTCAAAGAAAGGCGCATATGGGAAAATTCCAGACTTCATCCACATCATTCCTTGCTCCCTACAAAGTCTGAGCACAATTCTACAGGTGGTTATGCACGTGGGAAACCAAAACCAAGAGGTAGAGTTCTACCGGGACACAGACTCTACAACTTTCTGCAGCAAAGTACGCAACCTTCAATAAGATTTTTAATTCGAATAGGAATGGGAAAGACATTAATCCCTGTATTATCTCAAGTTCTGTCATGTAATTTCATTATAAATATGACTTGGGAGACCAAGAAACGCTAGTTAGTTTTTGGCTTTTGCTGCTATATTTCAAAACTGTGAATACTCTATTTTTCAGTCTTTTTCTCCTTTAATGAAAGAAACAACACTTCTTTGAACGCATTGAGTCTATCTTGAGCTAGATTTCGTGTGCTACTCTAGTGGTGGAGGGCCCCTGCCTCCTTAGCAGCTCTGTTTTTATAGTTTAGATAAGTATCTTAGTTTCATTTATAAGTTTTTGAATTTTATGTTCATAGTTAATTTCGTTAATCATTACAGCTACACTTGTTGTAATAAACTCTTCCAAAATATCATTACGATGGATAAGGAATGGCTGTAGTGTTATAGATTTTATTTGCAATTTCTTTTGTTCATTATCACAGTTGAAATTATTCTAGTAAACTCTTCCAAAAAATCATTATGATGGCTAAGGCATGACTGTGATACTGAAGGTTTCAGTTGCTTGTTTACACTAAGTAGCATAGATGATCTTACTCTTAAAACGCTCTTCCAAAACATCATAACAATGGGTAGGAAATAGCTGTGATGTCTTAGTTTTTAATTGTAATTGCTTTCAGTTTTCATGTTTGCATTTGCATTGAATTGTACAGCCATGATTATTCTAACAAGCTCTTCCAAAATACCATTCATGATGAACGAAATAGGCTGTAGAATCCCATATATTAATTGCATGATAACTTAGTTAGGGTACTCTGGGGTCAAATTGCATTCAATTCATGCTCTGTTATTTCGTTTTAAGTTTGATAATGGATTTTTAATTTAGCACAGTTCACTGTAGACTAGTGACACCTTAGTTTAGTGCCAGCTTAGCTCACTATATTTACATTCAAAGATTAGTTGCCATCCATTTCATTTTAAATTGCATTAGTTGTTAAACTTAAACACCATGGTCTTCATTATTTACAAAACTTCTTTTGTTCCAAACCTGTATTAATTTATAATCATCTGAACAGAAGATATTATCAGTACAAGGCCTGGAGTACTTTTGCAACCTTTTTACCATTTCACAAACAAGCCTTTCTTCAAAAGACTATTCTAAAAGGAAATCTATAACTTTTGAGTGAGGTTTAGTGGTGTTAAACTAAGTTGCAGAATAGAATTAGGAGCTAGTTTTAGAGTAGATATCTTATGATGTTACAAATGTTCTTTTCCAAATATGTTTCAGCAAATATTTAATCATGGATGAGATGTTGTATCATTATGAGTTGATTGTTTAATTTTATTTACACTTAGCTGCTCACTTCTGAAGCTCTTCCAAAATATCTTTAATGAATGAATTGGAAAAGTTAAGTTCATGTTGTGATTCATTTTCTTGAAGTCATTATCAAGCTTTGTATTTTGATAAGTCATAGTTTAGGTTTGGTTCTGTTTCAGTATTTGCATTTGTCATTTGTCATCAATAATTTATGCTTCACTCTGTTTTTAACCAGTAGCTTCTTTCCACCAGCATTTAGTTCTCTCCCTTGTGAACATAAAACCATAAAAATACCAAAAACATCATAAAACACTAAACACAACGAAGTTGGAAGAGGTTACTTAGGCACATATAGTGCACTTCACTTCAACAGTTTACCAACCCTGGTTTACAATTAATGAACTCAATTTAGGAGACTAGGTTGAGCACAAACAATGACCTTCGTAGTAAATAAGCTCATAGGCCCCATTTTGCAACACACGTTTAAAAATATAGGGACCATGGTACATAGGTTGAAATTTACCTACCCCCTGCTTATCATGAGCTTGTTCATAAAGGAGGATGAGATCTTCTTTAACGAAAGAACGAGGGGAAAATAATTGATCAAAATGAGCTTTGACTCGCTTCTTTTGTGCTTAGATGACCAAAGAAGCTAAGCGATGAGTTTCATCTAACCTCTCTAAGTAAAGGAGACACTCTTCTTCCGGCGAAGTGTTACGAAATAATTCCATAGCTATCTTGAGTGAAAATACTTCACATTCAATCAGGCGAGTAGCTTCTAGACCGTAAACCAACTGAAAAGGGGTGAATCCAGTCGCACTCTTCATGGAGGTTCGGTATGCCCAAAGAGCCAAAAATAACATGATATGCTAGTTTGATTTGTGGATCCTAATCTTACGCTGAAGCATTGTGACAAGAACTTTGTTCACAGCTTCAACCTAGCCATTGGATTGAGGGTAGTACGGCGTTGAGCTGTTGTGACGTAGACCCAACTTAGAAGTCAACTCCGCCACTATATAATGCTGAAAATGGGAACCATGATCAGTAACGATGGCTTGAGGGACACCAAACCTAGCAATAATATGATTGAATATGAACTGAGCAGCTATCTTACCGTCAGCGGCAAGTGTAGGCATTGCTTCTTCCCATTTGGTGAAGTAGTCCATGGCTACAATGATATAAGCATGCCCCTCGGCCGAGTGAGGGTTACACATCATAAAATAAATTCCCCAATTGGAAAAGGGACCAAATCAAATGACAGGGTGAAGAGGAACAGGTGGCGCGTGCAATTTGCATTGATAAATCTGGCAATCATAACATTTATGAACTGTGACAATACAGTCTTTGAAAATGGAAGGCCAAAAATAACTGGTACGAAGTATCTTTTGTGCAGTAGTGTAACCAGACATGTGACCACCATAGGCGCCACTGTGATAATGATTCAACGCTTTCTCATCTTCCTCAAGGATCAAACATCGGCAGAGTACGGAACCAACTCCAATGCAATAGAGTGTATCTTCGACTATGTGATAAGGTTGCTAGTGATGCCAGATATGACAGCAGGAATCCTTTGTCAATTCAGACTAGAATGTGGAAGTCTGGAGATATACGATGATATCACCATACCAAGGGTCAAGGGTGCTAATCGAGAAAAGTGTATCGTCCGAAATACGGTCCTCAAAATGAGATAGAGCGGAGTTGGAAGGAAGGGAACAAATCAAATCAACAAAAACTAGTGATTTATTTGATTTGGCAGCAGTAAATTCCAAATAGAACTCTTGAAGGATAATGATCCACTTCAAGTATTTCCCCCCCAGCAATTGTCGAGAAAAAATATAGGTCATGGGGTTGCAATCGGAAATCACAGTCACCGTACGCAAAAGGATATAATAACGAAAGCGCTGGACAACCTGGACCGCAGCTTGTGCTAACTTCTCGACATAAGAATAATGCATTTAAGGATCGAGAAGGTTAGAAGACAAGTAATAAATGACATGGTCGTGACCGTCATCATCATCTTGTACCAAAACCATGGCAATTGTACTAAAAGTGGCAGCTAAATAGAGGGAAAAGTCACGATGATAATTTGGAGGACGTAACAAAGGAGCGTTGACTAATAATTTCTTGAATGTATCAAAATATTGTTGAGCCAGCTCATCCCAACATAAAGGGACGTCCTATTTCAAAATTCGCGTGTATCCTTTAGCTACTTCAGCATAGTTTGGTATAAAATGGTGTAGAAAATTTGCCTTTCCTTTCAGACTCTGCAACTGATGTAATGAGGATGGAGAGGGGAGATTGATAATAGCCTCAACCTTAAGTGGATCGAGGCAAATTCCATCTCTAGACATGATAAACCCTAAAATTCTACCGGAATCAACGTAGAAGACACATTTATGCAGATTAAGCCGAATGTTTTAGTGTCGAAAATGAAGAAATATCTAACGAAGATGGTCCGAATGGTCTCTACACTTAGCTGAATGAACTGAAAGGTCATCCAGGTAAGGATGAATGATGTTATGAATGTCATGAAAAGTGTAGGACATCACTCGCTGGAATGTGGCCTTGGCATTTTTCCAGCCAAAAGGGAGTTTCTTATATACGAAGGTACCCCAAGGACATATAAAATCCGTCTTATGCTGATCAGCCAGGAGAATTTTAATCTGATTATATCCATAAAATCCGTCCATAAGGGAAAAAATATCACTCCCGGCACAGTCATCAATGATCTAATTGATGAAGGGAGTGGGATAATTATCCTTAGGACAGGCCTGATTTATGTCATGGTAATCAACACAGACATGAATAGTTCCTTGTTTCTTATCTACAGGAACAATGTTTGAAACCCATTCTATCAAGGGAATTGGATAAATGACACCAGCTTTGAGAAGTTTTTCAACTTCACTTTTAATGGCCACGGCCTTTCTAGGGTGCACCAGACGAGGACGTTGTCAAATAGACTTCGAATACACGTCAAGAGATAAGCTCAAAGGAGCACCATCAGAAGGTGGAGTATCTGATGTGGTAATGAGTTCACAATAATCAATTTCAATTGGACTCAAAGGCATTGAATCTCCATATGAATCGACCTGTTCTGGTGAAGGAATAATCCACGAGTCATCAGACCAAGAGATCATATTAACTTGAATAGTCTTTGATGGTGATAGGGGAAAAACACCCATGAGGACTGGATCGTTGAAGAGACTTGGCCCAACACTCTCGAAGGGAGTAGGGATCTTATCCACATACGAAATGTTGTTCTCGGAAGAAGAGGTGAAGAATGACAATTGATCGATAGTAACAATCTTGCCCTCGTGTGGAAATTCCAAAACATGGAAGAGGGTGGACGGAACACAAAACATAGTGTGAGTCCAACTGCGACCGAGTAGAAGATTGTAATTGAGTTTAGCATCAATGAATTCTTCTTCAACATTGACTGTCTTCCCTTTCAATGTAATCGGAAAACTTGCGAGAACACCCAAAGGTTTTGATTCCCTTCCATCAAATGCTTCAAGGGAATTTGGTGAGGAATTAAGGGCTGGAGAGCCAATGGCCTTCCAACAGGAAGATGACATGATGTAGGTTGATGCACCTTCGTCCACAACATCTTTATGGATGTTGAGACCATTAATAACGACTTGTATAATGAGTGCAATCTGGTGCATAAGTTGTGCGAAGAAATTCTCTAGATTGAAAGGAGAAGGCTAGTATCAGCAAGATCAAACCCGCCAATCGTAGATAATAAAGTTTTCCATTGAGACGAACAACTCTGGAGCACTTCTAATGTGGACATCGCAGACGGAACGTGTGCCAAATCCACAAAAATACTGTAATGTTGAGCAGCACGAGCGTTGGGATTATAAGAAGATTTCTGAAGAACACCTTTGGAAGGTGGTCGCACAATGGGTTCAGTACTGGGCCTTTCAATCTCAAGCGAGCTGGAAACAGGAGGGGGAGGAGGACCATCAGCAATCTCCTTCCCCGTTGCCTGGTGTGACCCAGCATAATCTTTCAATCGAGTAGTGATAAAAATGGATGTAGAACAGTTCATCATGAACACTTGAGAGCCAAATGGAGTAGACGATTGAGGTTGCTCGACCATCTGGGTCTGATGAGATGAAAAAGGTTCTTTAAGGACTGTAGGAGTACCCTAAGTTCCCTTGAGAAATCTACTCACTTCGTACTATCGAGGATAGTCCTTGGTGTAGTGCTCTTCATCACCAATCAAACAGGGATACTTCGGCTTACGTTGCGAACCACCATCAGCATGAGATTTGGATGAATTTGGTTTCAGGGCATCGGCCTTGGCCTTGCCTTTACCCTTCTTTTTCCCTTTAGAATTCTTATCCGTAGCATTGGAATAAATAGCATTGACCTCTGAGGTTTTACTAGGATTCGCACTAGACTAAGGAGCAATATCATTGAAAGAATTATACTTTTGCTTCCCAGGGTTGGAGGAGGAAGACTTATGCAAAGTTTGAGACACAGAACCAATAATACCATCTATAGATGGGGTTTTTGGTGCATTAGAAGTTCCAGGTTGAGGGGCATCAGTCAAAATATCATACAATATGCCCGATTGAGAGTACACGAGATCAAGGTACTGGGCATGAGAAATGGCCTATTCCTCGGTTACACATGCCCCCATGGCTATGTCCTTCGCAATCTAATTGAAAAAGGAGGTAGTGAACCAATGATTAAGAAGTTGATTAGGAATTTCAATTTTGATCAAGTGACAACGACGTCTCCATTCATGAATATGGTCCGAGATATGAGTAGCTCGGTCCTATTTGAAGGAGGTGAGGAGATGCTTCACAGCTTCATAACTAACTGGTAACTGAAAATGAGTAAGGAACACCATAGCGAGAGAGTTGAAATCTTGAAAGATACCACGAGAGAGCTCGATATACCACTTAGCAGAAGCATCAGTAAGAGTCCATTGGAAAAGACGAAGCCGAATAGAATCATCAACCAAAGACTTAGAGGAACACCAAAGTGGTAAGTCATAACATGTGCTTAGGGGTCTTCTCCAGACTTGCCCTCAAATTTTGGACAATCACCAGGAATATTAGTCAGAACCGGAGGCCAATACGGGTTGTAAAGAATAGGATCATTCGTTAACTTTGACACATCCAGTAATTCCAACGTGGCGAGAAATGGTAGTTGAGGGTTAAAATACATAGCAGGTCCTTGATAAGAACCCGAACTTGCATTCCATCCTGTTTGAGAAAAATTCTTCCCCCATGGGTTCTGTCCCAAAGGATTCTGACGATATGGGGGATAAGCCAAATAATTCTATTGATATTGAGGACCAAAATACTGATTCTGAGTATACCATCGAGGTCCTTGCTGAGGATTTTGCAGTGGAATGTAAGTATGGCCTTGCGGTTGATTATACGGCAACTGAGATTGAGGGTGATAAGTAAAACCTTGAGGCCCACTATATACTAGTCGATATTGACCACGAGGATAATAAATGCCTTGGGGTTGAACTGGCTATTGATAAGTGGGTCCCTGTTGAGTTGAATAAAAAGGGTTGACCAGCTACTGAGCAGACTAAACAGGCTACTGAAAAGTAGGACCCTACTGTGAAGCAGAGTAAAATTGTTGTTGAGTAGAGTGAGCCTGCAGTTGGGCCGGTTGAGTGGGTTTCCCCTACGGAGAAGATTGGTCTAGACGCTGAGAGCCACTAGTTTTCCTTGGCTGAGTAGGTTGTCCTAACGGCTGCGATGGACTAGGTTTCCCCGGAGGAGGACTAGAGGGTTGTCCTTGTTACCCAACATTCGGACCAGTCTGAGTATATGGTCCCGGTTGTTGGACAAAAGGTTGTCCCTGAGATGAATATATTTGCCCCCCAAGACCATAAGAAGGTCCTGGTTGATACAAAGGTTGAACAGAAGGCCCCTGGGGTTTTCCTTGTTGGACCATAATATCGTAAGGTTATCCCATAGGGTCGTATGCAAACCCCGATTAAGATGAAGGTTGTCCCTGAAAGGGTTGTCCTTATGGGCCAGGGGGTTGCACCTGATAAGTCCTCCCAATCTCGGGAATGATTTCATAGGGGTCATAAACAGGAACGCCATGCTCATCATAATGATGGGGAGTAGGAAACGCATAGATAGGGGTACCGACAACATCATAGTGATGAGGAGTAAGATAGGTCAAATCAACAGGATTACCATATTCGTCATAATGGTGTGGCGGATTAACAGGAGCATGAGGCTGCTGAGAAACCTGAGAGTTTTTTTGATGGATAGCAAATAGATACTCTTCAAAAGTAAGGCCACCAGGTATCTTAGTTGAGGCCGCTGGTGACTGAGTAATCGACACAGACGTAACCATGCAGACAATAGGTTGAACTGGGACAGATGTAACTGTAAGCGACGAAGCAGGTGTCGTCGGTGATAATCCTAATGGTGGAAGGACTGGACTCCTGAACGGAGTAGATGCCGCCATGGATGCAACACCAGTAATAATCTGACTCAAATACCTATATCCGGCTGGAAGTGACACCGATGGTGAAGATTGAGCAGACACATGAGTGGTGTTTTCAGGGAAAAGTTGATATTCTTGTGTAGAAACATGAATTCCATCACTGCCAATACGACCTGATGTGTCCATGTCCAAATCTTGCGTAAGATATTTAAAAATACTATGGGGAATAGGAGGTATAACAACAGCTAAAAATGGTGATCCCAACCTAAGAGGAGGGAATTCTACCTCGTCCCCAAAACCAGACCAAGCGCCCGAGGGAGGCCAATTGAATTCATCTGGCTCATCAGCGAGAGTTCAGGTAGCAAGGGGTAAAACCGATGGGATAATAGGCTGCTGAAGCTCGGGAGACCTAGAGGATTGAGGAGTTTCGAATGAACTATCCGGTAAAGTACTAACTCTAGAAGGGAGCGAGGATGAAGAAACTAGTGGTTCCGCCACCGTGATTGCTTCACAAGAAGAAGTAAAAAGAAAGCTCTGAGCAAAAACTCAAAAAACTGACACTAAAACAAGCCAAGTGCTAAAACTTTTTATGGGCGTGTGATCATGGGTAGTTTATTTTACAACACTGAAACCAAAATTTGTTGTTTCATGTTTTAAGAGTCAAGAAATAGGCAAAAGATGACTCTAGTCACTTTCAATTTTGAACAAGCACGAAAGGACAAGTGCTCGATGATATTTTCAATTTTAAGGAGTCAGTAAAGATAAAAAATGACTACTCAGGTAATATAAGCAAGAGGGTATGCCAAGTTCCTGTGAACTGCCATATACACCTTGGTGATGAAATGAAAGAGAAATGACCAAGGACTTAATGTTAGTATGAAACTTTCGTCGGGAAAAGACCACTTTAGCTACGCATAACAAATAGCCCTAACATAAATTATGGCTGCTAATATCTTTAAATTTGTAGTTAGTTGATCCAAATGAAGCTGCACAAATCCATATCTATGCGTAAAAAGACATTAAGCAGTAGAAATAAATTTTTTCTCCATGCATCCAATAGACAAGACAAGAACAATGTGTTTGAAAGAATTTTTTGTATTAAAGGGGCACCTGAGAGGAAAACAAGAAAGGTGTTTCCAATTCTCCTCAATGAGATGGGTTCTTGAAAGTCCTCAGCATTTCAGATCTAAAATTTCTCTCTCTTGTTGGTGTAGAAGACCTAGATAAACATAGAACTCAAAGGGAGCTCACAAAACAAATGATGGAGAATGTGACAATGATAATGGCTAAAAGTTAGACCAAGCGTATAGATCCAGAGTGATATACTACAATGAAATGTGACTAATGAATTGGAAAACCCTTCTATTCATTACAAGAAAAAAGGACATTGGTGACGGGCAAAAAATGTCACCATAAGCTCATTAGTGATGGTCAAAAGAGCCTTCGTCACCAAAAACTGAACATCACCAAAGGTGGCGTCGCCGAAAGTATAAGTGTTGTGGTGACATTCAAGATCCGTCACCAATAATGATTTATAATGATAGATAGTGACCGTCACCATTTTATATGAAAAATGGTGACGGACAATAGCCTTCGTCACCAAAGGCGGCGTCGCCAAAAGTATGTGTTGTGGTGACATTCAAGGTCCGTCATGAATATTGATTATAATGATGGATAGTGACCGTCACCATTTCATATGAACAACAATGATTTTTTTATGATGGATCCTTCATGGTCGTCACTATTGATGCATATATATGGTGATGGTCATTGACACTCACCGTTTCATATTTGGTGAGGGTCAAAAAAATGTCACCATAAGCTCTTTGGTGAGGGTCGAAAAATGTCACCATAAGCTCATTGGTGAGGGTCAAAAAATGTCGCCATAAGCTCATTGGTGATGGTCAAAAGAGCCTTTGTCACCATTCCACATGAATATCAGGGCACGATGGAATCGAACCACCAACCTCCAGCTTTTAAAGCAGGTGCTCTTCCATTGAGCTAGCACCCTTTAAAGAACTAGACTTTAAAAACTTAAACCTTGAAACTTTATAAATTATAAATTACACAACTTTCGAGAAATTATAAAACTTTGTAAAGTCTTGGAAAATATTTTACTAAATAAGCAAAATAACATCGAAGTTGCAAGTGTCTACCTAATGGTTATGGAAGTTATGAAAATTGGGTGGAGGTGTAAATGAAGTGTTAGGAAGTACCAAACATACAAGTAGAATACATTTATTCCATTCTATAGAAGTCTTAGAACAAGTTTGAGATTGTAATCTATATAAAATAAGTTATCTATTATGTGTAAAATATGCATACGCTCCAATGAATAAATCTAGACTGTTAAATGTATATTTGTGCTATCAAGATTTGTATCCTGCACCAATATGGAATAGGTAGTGTTAGCCAACTGCAAAGTAATGTACATGTCAAAGACAAAAACAACAAGAGGAAGTTATTTCTATGACTTTTGGGGCACAATTTCTACACTACCTATCTTTGAATGTCCCTTGTGTAAATCTATTACTATATTTAAAGTTCTAGCATATTATAGGACCAAAAGAATACTTCCCTATTTAATGCAGAGCTTCTCTTCCATAGGTAGAGAAGATGCCCTATCATCTGTATAGATTTTGAGTGATAGATCTGCAGTTTACAGTTATGCTAACCACTAAAAGAACCCATTTATCTTAAGATAATTTATAATTTTATGAAAATGCTTAGGCTTGACTAAAACAATGACTGGCGAGGGAAAATGGGAGTAGACCTTAAAAACGCTTTGAGGGGCTTGCAAAATGATTATTTATTTCCCATTGATAATGCTGCCTCTATTTTTCAGTAGTTTATAAAAACTTTGGGAACATATTCTACAAGAATATGGATTTCATTTAAAAAGCTGATATTACAAAGTGGCACAACTTTGAAGCCTTTCATAAATTTAAAAACCATTGCCATGGTGATTTAAAACAAAAAAAATGATAGCATACTATTTCCCTAATGCAAAAAACCATCATGCATTTGTAGGAGATTAAAAAAGCTTAGCATCTTAGTGAATTAAATTGTCTAGGTGATTAAATATTTTATTCCCATACTTAGCCCTATCTTCAGGGGGTCTTTTATAGCCTTGAAATGCAACAATACCACTCATTGTTGTCTTGATCCTTGTAGGCACGGCAAATAGTCTAGGAAACCAAAAACAAACAACAAGTTTAGTTGCTTAGGTGATAAATGATCTAGTTTCCATAGCCATACTCTTTCAGCATTTGACTTTATATTGTAGTAGTGAATGTGATAACCAACAACAAATTGAATCGATTACCATTGCTGATGCAGATTGAAATTCCCATATCACTAATTTGCCTCTTTTTCAGCGATCCTGCTGCACTTTTTAAATGTATGCTTATTGTGGAAGTATGAAGGGCATACACCAGATGTTTGAGAAAATTCCCAAGCGCAATGTGTCAGCATGGACTATTATTATCAGAGGTTGTGTCAGGGATGGAAACTGCCAAGAAGCCCTCAAGTTGTGTTACAAAATGCAACAGGGAGGACTAATTGGAGACACACCTTTCCAATTGTCCTCAAGGCGTGCACTGAGATTACAGCCCTGGAGCAGAGCAGGGAAATCCACAGTTATATGGAACACCATGACTACAAGATATTTAGAAATTAGAAATTGTGCAAGAGGCAGGAAAGCTACTCGATGAAATGCAGATGGGAAGGTCGAAACCCTATGTAATGTGTGATGATATCCAAGTATGAGTAGAATGGTCACATAAATGGTGCAATGAGATATTTTCTAAAATGCATCTGGATGAAATGAAAGCCAATTCAGTCACTACTGCCAGTGCTTTCGCTTCTTGTGCAGAATTAGAAGCCCTGCAACAAAAAAAAATGGATGATGCATATGAAGTGTTTTTCAATATGCCAAAGAGGGATCTAATCTCATGAAATCTAATAATTTTTGTTATGCATTGAATGGATATTGTGATGAGGTGCTAGGACTCTTTTATCAACTTCAAAATGACAGGAATGAACCCAGATGTAATTACATGGAGTGCGGTCATTGTGAGATATACTCAATTTGGTCATAGTGTTTAATCCTTGAAACTCTTCAGTTGAATGCAAGTTGCAAAGGTGAAGCCTAACTCTGTTACCATAATAATTTTTTTCATTCATGTGCAGACTTAGTGGCTCCGCAATGTGGGTATCAAATGTATGGTCATGATGTCCTGACACTCTTTTATGAAATACAAGAAGAAGACATTAAGGTAGGCCATATCATCTTCATTGTTATTTTATCTTCCCACAGCCATGCAGGACTATAGTAGATGAAGACTAGCATCATTTTGATTTAATTAGTAGAAAGTTTGGCATGAAGCCTAGAGTGGAGCATTATGCGTGCATGGTTGACCTCCTCGGCCACTCAAGACACTTGAATGGAGTATATGTGATGTTGTTGAACATCCATGCTACTTCTATGGGATGATGTAGTCAATGTGAGAAAGCTAATGTCAGATAAGGGAATTTAAAAAAAGGAACCAACATCTCATTTTCACAGGCAGTTGCAGTTGCTGCTAACTTAGGATGTTTTGAAATATATCATGTAAACTCTTTGACAATGTTCTCGAGTTTCAATGATAATACACCCTCTTCATTTGAATTTTTCCTCTCCAAAACCATGGAAAGGAGAGACATGGATGAGTTACAACCATGCATCCTTCCTCAACAACCCTCAAGGTGGCTGGAAATAGATAATCATGACAAACTCCAAGCATTGGACAAGTCTTTGTTGAAGCCTTATGTTGTAAAAAATGAATCGATCAAGCAAGTCCTCGACCAATTTTGGGACTTCTTTTAGGAGTTTTTGAAAATTTATAAATTAGCTTAAGTTTTCTACAGTGTTTGGTTATAGAAAATTAGTGAAGCAAAAAAAAAGACATTTTCCCGAAAACAGGCCTGCCTAACAGAGGCCAAAATTTGGATTACTGATTTGAAAACAAGAATTTCAATGTCAAGAAAATTGGATGAAGGAGGGGTCAGCAAGGGAACATGAAAAGTTGCCTCAAGCTTGCATATTTTTGTGGGCTTGTTTGTCTGTATTCAAGACTCCGCTGAGAAGACAATGAATTGCATGGATGTTATAGGGATTTTATTAGTGGCTGGTAAGGTCTGGGAGACTATGGAAATGCAAATATGTTTTTTATTGATACTTCAAATCTGACCAAGCTTAAAAAACAAAATGGTTTCTGGTGCAGAAGGGAAATAAAATAAAAAATAAAACAAAAAAATGGATACCTCATGCACCTCTAGAAAGCAAATCTATGCTGCCTCACATCTATTGTAGCTATTGAAAAACTCTCATATATGCTTGAAAATTGGAGGAACATAATCACAACATTATTTTCTTTCCCTTTATTCTCATCCTCTATGAATTCATGTCAAGTAAAATCATCACTTTCTTCTGTTATTTGAGCATTATATGGAAGGCTTCACGTACCTATTTGACAAGGTGCCAGAATTTCTTTTCAGGAGTCAGTTGTTCAGCAAACCCTAATTAATGAGTCCTACGAGATCCTATTACAACTAATACTTGAATATGTCATTCCAAAAATTCTCCTCCTTCCAGTTGTAAATCATCATATCATTTCCCAGGACAAGGAGTGATTTTGTAAGAAAGGTATTTGAGATGCTAGTTGGATCGTCTAGAAAGCTTTAGGTATTGGAAAGGCACTTCCACAATTGAAACAAGGTGGACATGGATGCTTGATATACAGGAAGACTTCTTGAATTTCTTAGAATTTGTATATTTTCGAATGGATGGGAGCACTCCAACATTAGAAAAGCATCATTGAATAAAGAACTTTAGTAGCCCAAATAATGAAATTTTTTCCTTATTTCAACTCAGGCAGGAGGCGGGGTGGGAGGCAGGGTTGGGGTTGGAATAAATTTTCCAAGTGCAGATAAAATTATTATTTATGATCTATATTTAAGTTCCTTTTTTTTATTTATGAGCTCAATCGTGATCTCACAGGATAGGCCAAGACAAACTAGTGATTGTATATCAGTATAAATAAGTGCTCTGTTAAGGAGAGAATATTGCAGCAGTCAGGAACAAAGATGGATTTAGAGAATCTAGTGATGTATCTTTTTAAAAATGAAATTTTAAAGAATTATCTAGATCACAAAGAACCTTTGTTTTTGTGGAGAATGCCACAATACCACCAAGTTCATCTCCAAAATTGTCAAGTGAAAAATTACTGAGTGATTATGTTCTCGTGCAATTGTCGATTACTAATAACGACAAACCATGTAGAAATGTTGTTTATGTTGTCAGTAGAGTTCATTGTACAAAGATCAATATTTCAAGATTTTTGGTAATACGAGACTGCAAATAGGTTTCATTAGTTTACTCTGTTAACCAAACCAGGTTTCATCAGTTTATGAAGTACATATGACATTCTAATAGCTCATTGTGTGTGTTTGTACTACCTATTTCTTCTACTCAAGGAAAAAGGTCTAGAAAATATAAATTTGATAAGATATCAACGAAGTAGGTGGTGGGCCCTCTTAGAAGTGAGGAGTCTTTGGGAATAGACACTCATTTAAAATAGACAAGCGCCAAGAGTCCATTTCCAAAAATGGGAAATAATGCTCCAGCAGGTGCATTGGCCAGAATGTTTGTAAGTATTGCTACATCATTTATTTGTTTGATTGAAACATGTGGATCATACCTAAACTTGGTGGTAAATCTATACAAAGACACTTAGACTAGAGGGTTATCAACAAATAACTAAGTGGGAGATGTTATTGAATCTATATGGCTAGATTTGGGGACTAGCTAACATTTAAGCTTCAAAAAATGTAAAAGAAAGAGTGCCCTTTTTTAATTGGATGGATGATAGCCAACTTAAGGCTCATGTTTGTGGAGAATTTGAGATAGTTGAAACTCCAAATGATGAGGAATATATCCTCCTAGTAAGATTGATTAATGGGGATAAAATGACTTAGAATTGCCTCAAAGCCAAACTGGGCCTATATGACCCCAACATATTCAAAATTAGCAATTCATCTACACTCTAGCGCACCTAGTCAACTTTCTGCAAGGCTATAATGAAGGTTCTAAAGAAGCTTCATAGAGATATACACTCAAAACATAATGCTTTTTACTTTGATTGCCAAGAGATTCAGTGTTAAAATTGGTAACTAGGGCCAAATTCCACTTTGGACTGCTCCTATGAGGCAGATGATTGCAGCATTGGCTTTCTCTTTTCGAGATGATCAAAATCGACCTAAATATCACTAAATCTGGATAAGGAAAATTATTCATTCACTCAAATGAAATTTCAAAAGGCATGACCTTATTTAGGAAGGAAAAATCGAAAATTTAAAATTTGAATTTCCCTCCTCAAGTAATCAAGTCGGCCTACCCAAGAAGGATATAAATAACCTATCCTAGGCACTTTGATATTCATTCTTCTCTCTGAAGTAGCCGCAGAAGAAGGTGATTTCCAGCGAAGGAGATGAAGGCAAGGTTGGGTTCAATTTATTCATCTTCAAGGGTAGAGTTCCACAAGATGGAGGATGATATTGGTTTGGGCACATTTATGATTTGTCTTGGGAATTTTATCTTCACACAGGTCTGAGTTCAAGTAGATAGAAGCCACACCTGTTAAGGGTGATTTTGATGAAAGTTTGGGACTGTTGTAAAGGTTTCATTCTCCTTGAAGCAATCCGCACTAGTTTGGGTCACATACAGCTAGGCCACAGGGCTTAAGAATCCTATCCTAGAGGCCGAGAACCTACAACAAGAAAGCCGCAGTCAGGGCTGCGTTATCATGAGGCTGTGTAGTGGGTTTTGAAGCCTAGAAGAAGGCTTATGGGCTACCAGCATTTGAAGGGACTGGTTGAAGATAATCCGCAGTCTAGTAAAGGTCTTTAAGGCTATGAATGGGGTAGTTGTTGACTGTGTTTATGCCCTAGTCAGTCGTACCAGAATTTCAGAAAGGACACAAGTCCTTGGAGCCTACACCAAACATCAAATTTGCAGCCTTGTTGGAACCATCCTCTTGTCTAAGGGCAGTGGTATTAAACCTTCTCATTTGCAAGTCATTTTGACTTTGAAGTATTGTATTCTCTCTCTCTGCTGAACATTTGACATTAATGATAAGAAGAATTGATAAGGGTTTTCCCCATCTTGGGGTTTTTCCCTGGCTTGAGCCATATTCGTGTGTTCTTCTGTCTTGTCTTGTCTTGTCTTCAGTTTTTATTACTTATGCTCTTTCACTAGTTACACTTATGATTAATAACATTGCTAATGGATTAATCATTAATGGGAAAATGATGTAACTAATCTAAGCTAAGAACATGTTAACTCAAAATTGACATGGTTTCAGAGCCAGGTGAGGACAAGCCCAAGCTTAAGATATTGTGAGCTCCAAGAAGCACCTAAGGAATTTCAGCAAAAGTCACCTTCAAAACTCTGTGGTAGGACAAGTCTAAGTTCAAAAAGGAAAATCTGTGATATTCTCTTAAAGCCTTCTACAAGCCCTGATCAGTGAACTTGGGCACAAATTCAAAGAGCAGCTCAGTCATCACAAGCAAAAGCTGGAAGTCATCAAGGTATGTTTTAGAATTTATGAGGTGCGCTTTTAAGTGGTTTTAAGATATTTTCAGAGGTATGTTTAGCAGTAAAACTTCAGAAGGAGATGTTTCCCTTCCAGATCCCTGCCTAGACTATACATAAAATAATTTATCTGTCAAGAACTCCTAATCCC
Source organism: Pinus albicaulis (assembly GCA_034641835.2). Classification (NCBI taxonomy): domain Eukaryota; kingdom Viridiplantae; phylum Streptophyta; class Pinopsida; order Pinales; family Pinaceae; genus Pinus; species Pinus albicaulis. The sequence continues at coordinate 959,446,846 of CM076583.1, read as the reverse complement.
TTGGCCTGGTGGAGTTAAGACAACTCAGAGTTTACTATGATTTGAATTCATCAGTACTGTGGAAGATTGAGTGACTTGATTGCTATTCTCTGAAAAATCAGTAAGAAGTATTGCTGGAATGATTGTAGTATCAATATAAGAATAAAATGATAATCCCGACCTCTTTTCTACAACAAAAATCTGAGCATTCTTTTGATGTGTGGAGCTCTAGATATAGTGACCTTATCCGAAAATTAGGACATCAAAGCACAAGCCTAAAAATGTTTCTGCACTGTAGCTCTGCAGTATAAATAAAGTCCAGTTTTAATTAATCAAGCACACTATTCATAGCAATGAAGGCATGGTTAATGGACAACTTCAAATTACATGCCATTTTTGAATTGCCAAGATAACATCCCTATTTTTGCATGATGAAATGATTTAAGCAATCTCACATCCAGGCATGTCTTGAAAACTACCTAGTTAAACGATTTTTGGTCCAAATTACAAATTATTAGAAGGGAATACTCCCACATTTCACCAACTGAAATACATTATACAAACTCAAAAGAGCAGCAATGCCTCCACTTAGAATTCAACTAGGAACAAGGCACATACCAATCATGTTTTTGAAGTATGTTAGTCATGAGGCAATTAGTTTGTTAATGAGCTTGCTCCAAGTCATATAATACTAAGTGAATACATTCAGGTTAGCCATAAAATGAAGTATTGTTTATTGTTGAAAGTGTAGGGTCTACTGTAAAACGTATGCAAGATAATAATAAGGGAAACTAAGTTCAACACTATGTTTTGCACTTACTCTGTTAATGCTGGTTTAACCAATTTGTTTTCCTGTTTTAGTCCCTTTTGTTGAGAAGCATGGTTGTGCTGCTTGGCATGCAAGTAACACTGTTACCCTTGTTTTGGGCATCATAGCAAAATCTACATCTTGGTATTTTGGCTGGAAATCATAGAACAGGTCCCCTGTTTGTTTCAGACTTGGTAATAACCTTGCTGGAGTTGAGAGAACAATGTTTCAGTTGTTCGGACAAATCAATACACATATTGTGCAGTCTAACTTTAATGTCCAACAAAGCCCCAGCCTACCGAATATATGATACAAGGTATTTTTTTTTACAACATTGTTACAAATTCTACCCAAATATAAATGCCTTTTTATTTGATCAAATTAGAGAGGATAAAGCTTAATAGACAAACACAAATTGATGTGCAAGAGCTTGGTGCTGAACTAGCAACCTATACAAATGGATTTTTTTTATACCCTTCCTCTATTACCAAACCCAAAACAAACCTTATTTCCTAATAAACCTTCAAGTATTTAGTTTTGATGTCTTAGGAGACCCTTACAATGATCCTCTTTTAAGTGGAGAAGTGACAAGGGATTTTATTTTTATAGGTCACAAATAGAAGTGTGTCACCCCACATGGACTACACGACCCTACAGGTAACCACGTTCTGTAGCACACATCACGGTCAAGTTGTGCATTCACATGGAAAGACAACACTTAGCAATCCTGAGGGAAGACAAAGTTCATGTAATTGGGACTAGAAGGTGGGGCCAAGGTAATGAATATCTTATAGGTCCTTGCTTGAGGACTCAATAGGATCAATGTAGCTCCATATACATCTAGAGGGAATAGGTAAGCATTTTTGGGTGTCTTAGTGGCCAACTCTAGGGAATTTGACCTTCTAGAGAAAAGATACTAAGCCAAAATTGTTAAACATATGGATAAATCATAAAACCCACAAAGAAAGATTACATCATACTATATAGCATCTCTGAGAAGATCAGGTGGAGCTCCTCCATAAGGAGTTGCAATATGTACGTAGATGCATGTAATGTATGTGTTCATATGGGGTCATCATCAGGCTTGTCCAATTACATAACAAGCCCGAGTGTTTCTATTACACTTTTCATTTAAAGTCACTTCATGAATAAAGAGAAACTTACAATCTACCGAAGACTTAAAGCTTCAAACATATCCATGAATCCTAGAATGGGAAATGATATATACAGCAAACCTCATCATAGACTGGACATGTAAGAGATAAGTGTTTCATGTTTCTTGTTCAACAAATCATTTCATATTTTGGGATGTGATGATTGCCTCAACACCAAACTAATGAGAGCAAACCTGAAGCTGGCTCAGGTATAATTTTAGTCCAAAAGGCATATTGATATAACCCAAATTGTAAATAACCTATTTATGTCTTTAGATATATGTAAAAATAATGCATACGCTTGACTTGAGAAGTTACATGAAGATCTGCCCAAGCAACTCTTAACAGGTAGATTAAATGATGGTTATGGTCGCCTCCTTTGCTGAGAAACAAGAGAAAACATCCACAAAATAACAGAAATAGGGAAACAACAACCCTTGACACAATGAATTATTTTGGAAACAGCTTCACCAAGCTCTTCAGGAACGCAAAATTACTTCAAGAGGAAAGCAAATATCTAGAAGAAACAAAACTCTGCATCTTCAAGGCTTACATCTTTCAAAATTTTGTAGAGCCAATCAACTTTAAGGACTTATAGCTGCCTTTTTTATTTAATAAAGCCAAGACAATGTGAATCCTGCAATTTCTATACAATCCAATCATTTTGAATGGCTTCTTAGATCACAGAAATTGAGAGTGATAATGGGTTTAGGCTTCAAACTGGGGATTTCACCCGACTTTCGTGACCAGAAAATTAACAGAATATATCAGTAGGAGTTACAAGAACATGCAATTTATTATTATTTGCATAGAATGCCCACATCAATGCATAAAACAAAAACACAAAAAATTAGACTATATGCGAGATTTGTTTAAGGAAAATAACTTGCAATTCTAGACCTAGGGTCACTCGCAAAATTGAATTTGAAACAGATAATTTTGTGTTACACAAAAATTCAAGGTGAATATTAAAGGTGACTCTCGTTCAATTTTGTTTCAAGATGTTAGCTAAAATCCTTCAAAGGGGATATGGAGGCCAGAATTGGGCTTAGATTCGGACTGAACTATGTTTATGTTCCTTAACCATTACAAATTTTGAGAGTATCTGGGTTCTAAAATCCATATAGTTATATAATAACAGTTATTCATTTGACACTAATTAAAATTTTCTTGTCATATATTATGTATTAATGAAAGCCACGTTGACACAATAATATGTGTGCCTACAATGGATGTACACTTTTAGTCCCGCAGACCTACTTTCATAGAAATTTGTCATGATATTTATAAATTTATCCATTCTAATCTATTGATGAGAGTCCCACAGGCCTACTTTCATAGTCGTTTGTCCTGATATTTATAAAATTATCCAATCTAATCTATTGATGAGAACCATATTGGATCAGTAACTTTATGCAACAAATTCCCATCCATTTGGTGTTGATTTATTACTACTTGAGCCAAGAGATAAGCCTCTTGTTGCCTATCCTTCTAGATACATATGAGTCTCAACAATGAAAAAGAGCTTGGAGCTTTACTTGGATAGAAACCACCTAATTTTTAGCCAGAGATGCATCAAAACTACCATGAAATGTCCTTCAAGGATTCTTAAGTGGAACCCATATTAGATTGGATTGACAAGATAAGATTAGTCTCTACCCATATGTTGTCCGACAAGTGTTTGTGTAGAAATAGAATAATGAAAAGCACAAAACCTTTGCTAGGATGAAAAAATAATCAATAATTATGTTGAGTATGGATGTTGGGTATGATCCTTCACAACCACTCTTTAAAACAAATTCAAGTCCATGATATTATCTTGGACTCATGGTTGACATTTTTAATATTTTGTACATAACAAGATAATAATTATACTGGAGTTACCAATGAGAACATCCCTGAAAATACCCACCTCTTGCTTTTGTAATAGTTGGATTTTGAAAATTGAATGGCAGAATGTCAAAGCATTCTCAACACATAAGTTGACATGCTTATTGCTTATAGTTTCAACTTATCTCAGCCTATTCGATCTTTTTTCATGCACAAAATTATTATCCAATTTTCTAAGATAGAAAAAAAACCAATAGTTAAGCTAGATGCAATTTCATAGTAGTCCAACGAAGTCAAAATTCAAAGCAATAAAAAAGTTCCATTATCTTCGTCAAGACAATATCATAGTTACAGAAGTGTCAAGTGTGTATGGCTAGTAGTTATGTGTGCATGTGCATCTCCTTCTAGTTATGCTTCTAAATATTATCACCTAGTTGGACCTAATTAAAATATGTTAAGTTGGAAATGTATAGTGTCTATGTTATGATGAGAATTTATTTTCTTAGCTCCATTATAAATCAGTTTATGTCACTTCGATGTTTTGGCCAATACATATTTATTATTCCTTGGATAGACCCTATATAATTCAGCTTCCCTGGCTGGCAGACAAGAGGCCACGAATTTTTCCGGAAAGACAGATTGGGCCAGAAAGACAGAAAAAAGCGGGAAATACAAGAGACAGTGCCAGAAATGTCACTTTGATATTTTGGCCAATGCATATTCACTATTCCTTGGATATACCATATATACTGTAACATAGCATAAATCCATCTTAACCCTATAATTAACCCTCAAATTATTAAAAGTGTAGGCTTAAGCACAAACCCTTGCACATCAACCCTACCTAGGCTATAGAACATCTCGCTTCTCTCAACATAATTAATCCACAAACCATGAAAAACTATTCATTATCTTCTATATTCAATGATTAGTTAATTAATATATCATTTCAAAGTGTTTTCTTTGATAATCTATCGATATACACTTAAAAAAAATTCTTTGATGTTGATCAATAGGTTCTCAAATTATGAAATATACCCACACTAACCCTTTCTTGTAGTGATCATAGGTTCTCAAATTATGAAGTCTACTCATACTAACCCTTGCTTTTAGTGATCATGTCCATGAATAAGCTATGTGGAAAGTGGGTTAGCTTGAACCAATTTGGGCATAGAGTAAGCCCTGGGTAACTTTGGAAAAATAGAAACCCTCCCACACATATAAATGGGAAGAGTAGTTACAAAGGGAATTGAAGTGTTTCTATGATATCCTAAGGCTCCAAAACAAGTAACAATTTTGTTCTAACAATAAATGTGGAGAAAATGAAACTTTGAAAAAACAACTATTGGAACAAATCTTGAACAAATTGGTCAAGGAGCTCAATGCCTGAATCTATATGATTAGCAAGTTGAAGGAAGAAAATACTTAAGAGAAGGAACGAACTAGACTATTGGATGTATTTTATAGATTAGAAGGAGCAAGCACACAACATTTTAAACCCTTAAATATATGGAATTGTGTATATCTAGCAAACGAGATATTCTAGATCAAGGAGTATATAACAAACCAATCAAGATTGTAGATGCCAATAACCCAAGGAAACCAATGGAGAAATTCCTAATAAGCAATGCACATTATTCTCTATCTAACATCGCTTTTTTTCATTTGAACTTTGGTTTTATCGATTCTCAATTGATCTTAGTTTTAACTATAAAACAAATATAAATATTGGTATTATTCGAGCCACTGATTCATCAATGACTACCAGGGTAAGTCATCATGAATGGATGTTGTGATTTTTTCATCAGGAATGGGTGCCCTTCGTTGTGATTTCTGCAAGGCCACGATGGACACAATACAAGATGATTTCTATTGTTTGACAACTGAATAATTCTCTTCTAAAAGGCTATCTAAATCTCTTAATCAAGGCCTTAATAAACTCATTACCAAGAATGTAGCTAGGGGCACCAATGGAAAATGCAAGTTGGAGGCTCATTACTTTCCTCTGCGTTTCATACAAGATCATTTCTAAAGAAATTCTCTGCAAATACACTCAATTTCATGGAAGGTAGTTCAACAAGAGCAGACAAGTTTTGTACAGGGTCTAATTATTCTAGACACGTAATCTAGACTTCAGAGACTTTGGAATGGGCTCCAAACAGTGGCTAGCAAGCTTATTTTCTGCAGATTGGAGCTTCATCACAGACATTTTTGTTTTTCTTGGCCTTTGGACCATCATATGTGGCCATGCTGAACACACTATTCTCTAATGCATCATCATTTCTCCTTGTTAATAACTCATTATCCCCTCAAATTTTGTTGAATCAATCTATTTTTCAAGTGTGCTCCTTTGCCCCTGATTTGTATCTTTGAAAATGGATGTCTTGGATCACCTATTTGAAGTTGTTGGAATTCAGGGGAAAGTGAAGGACGTCCTACGTGGTGGGCAGGGATGCGGGGTGGAGCTTTGGTCATTTCTTGCAGTAGTATCAACCACAAACACTTTAACCTTTGTTTCTTTAGTAGAATCTATTAGCTCCAACTTTCAATGCAAGATGCGGTGTCAGTTGGTCTAGAAGAGAGGTGAGAAAACAAATTACATAGTTTCTAATATGTTTTGAAGGATAATCAGGACCAATATTTAGTTCTCCTTCAATGCAGGGCTACTAGTGTGTTGCCTTGTTTGGCAATTATAGCTATCTTGTCCACTCTTCCTTCATTGGATTTGGCAGTGATTAAGTTTATTTTTGAGCAAGAAATTAGTAATTGTCCACTTTTTTTCCATGTGGTGTGATGAGGTACATCACTAGCTATTAACTGAGGGTGCATTATTGATAAGAGATGCTCAAACTTTAGATTTGGTAAACTATACAAGCTTTATTTCTGCATTGTTAGTCTTACAGAAGAGGATACTAATATAAGCTCCATCGTATATATGCTTCCACCTTTTAATTTGTTGTTTGTAAATACTTTTCTATAAATATAAGACATATTTTGATAACAAAAACAAAAAATAATGGGTGGCCTACACTAAAAGCTACTTCTTTTTTGCATTCTTCAACTGTGTTGGAGCAAAAGAAGAATGACAGTCACCAGAAAAATATGCATACCATCAGGATTAGAGATTGGCTAAGCCAGTGAAAACAAAGTTAGTGCCATTGAGCACATGGTTCTGTATTGGGATAATAAGGTATATGTATATAATAAGGTGAAAGGAGTACCATGTATGCTTAGATGGCATAACTTCTGATCTAGTTTATCTTAGCTTGAAAGACTTGTTAGATGGGACTATGATAAGCAACTATCAGCCAACACAAAAAATATTAATGGGATTTTAACTTTCAAGGGCTTTTCTAGAAGCTGGTCCATTCATTCATGATATCTAAAGGGATTATCTAGTATTAAATACATAACATGATGCATATCAAAATGTATGATGAAAAGAAAGAATCACTACTGCCTCCTACAGGGGGTTCAATAGGATGGCCAGTGTGGGCTAGAGAAGGCTAGCTAATAGCCCAACCAACAGAGTTATTTCCTAAGTGAACACGGTTCATTCTAGAGACGCTAGAATAGACAACTTTGGATGGTCCAGCTGATGCTCCTTCACTCAACCAGGTGTGTGGGAAACATCCTAACCAATCTTGATATATTAGTATCAGGCTGGGGTGAAGCTCTACTCACTCAATGCTTTCAAATCATCATTGACTGTTTTCCATGCCTAGGGATGGTATAAACCACTTAGACAGACTCTCCATACCAAAGCTAATATACAGGCAAGCAACTTGACCTGCTTACCTAGTGATTGAATGGCTTTCAATCCATAAATAATCTAGCTCAATTGTTGGAACCCTAACCCCATCCACGTTCCACTGCCCTGTCATCATTTGATTGAAATAAAAAATTCTGTGCCAAAACCAATGCATCGAAATCCACTCTATGTGAAAAATGGATTTCGTGGCATAGTAACCTCAATATACGTAGCCGTACCCTCTTCCTGTCTGATCTCAACATCATATGAATCATACTTCCTTTTCCTTGAATAATTCCTCTTCTTGTGAAGATTCATTCCATTTTTTTGTGCATTAATCAAATTCGTTTCTCATTAGGCATTATCCTTAGTCCTTATGCTCCTCATTTTGGGGGTCATCAAGGGGGTGCCTAGTTGTGATACAAGGTTGTTTCGTGCTCACTCTTTGGTGGAATTTAAATTTATCTTATATTCCTAAGGATGGGTGGTATTGGCAAGGTTTATTACTGTTATGCTTGCTTTACCAATATCATTTTCCTTGCCCATGCTATCTGTTTATATGAAGGTACAATGCTTCGTATCTTTATGGCGATCGATGTTGGTAGAGGTGATTTGACAGCCCCCTGTTGTCTCTCATGCCATGCTGATATTACTGCTTATGTTAGAGGGTGAGATGTGTTCATTGATTGGTAAAGTGGATGCTAGTTTCAGGAAGGTGGTTGCCTAGTTGATCGCCTTCCTTGTAGAGCCTCAAGCCTCTCACTTGCACACTTTTCGGGGAGAGGTAGGGGAATCTTTCAAATCAGAGATAGCTCTGACTGATTAGCAAACCAACCAATCAATTATCTAATGGTTCCCTCTCATGGAGTCACCCCAACGATATAGCTGGGAGGGCAAACTCTCTTGCTCCTCTGCCCAAAGAGTTTGACTTTGGAAAAATTAAGTTCTTATAGTAATTTCGTTGCTCTAGGAGGGGGCCATTCCTCTTGTCCTTTTCCCCCACGTGGATTTCAATGCTGAAGAGGGTGATTCTTATGAACATTATGTCAAAGTTCTTAGTTCGATCGACGCTTTATTATATATGTAATTATGCTTTTTCCTTTTTCCATTGGTCCTTGCATATATTATATATGTAATTATGAATTTATGCCCTAATTATAGATGTAATTATGATTTAGTATAAACATAATTATGTTTTAGTAGAGAATGCTACTATTATATATGTAATTTTGAAATTATTATATATGTAATTCCGCTCTCGAATAATTGATCGAAAGAGCTTCTCGCCCCCCAACCTTGTGCTAGGGGAGAAACCCTCATCCATATGAATGAGTTTCACGTTAAAACCCTATGGTCAATCGAGCAACTTGGTCTGAATTTATGACTGTGTTGGTGGGGGGGGAGATTAGGGCTTAAGAACCTATTGAAACCCATTTGATTTGATGCCAAAAATAAAGGCGCAATTACATATATCATGAGATATATCCTTGTATATGATATTATTCTATGATTGAGTCAATTACTGACAGATAGGAAGGTTCCCCACCCAAACATACACCTTTATTTAAGGACCTTCTCAAAGCTAGTGGGTACGGTGGTCCTAGAAGCATAGCTTCGACAAGTTTTCCTATCCCCATGGAAACCAATGTCCTGAGGGAGAAGGGAATAAGAACTTCCTTCAAGCAATCTCACAAACAATAGTCTTCAAACAAGCTATCCCACCCACTACCGCTATCACTCCTGCTACTCACACTGACTACACCTACTGACCTTACTACACTTGTTCAATCAATGCTTGCTTCATATGGTAGAACTAGCTTGTATGCATAGTGAATTTTGATTGTGTCTCTAACACGATCAGCCTTAGATCCAGTGTTTGATGTAGTGGGTTAAGCAGGTGATGAAGGAGACAAATATCGAGGACCAAAAGGTTGTAGAGCTACTTCATATTTTCCAGTTACTCTGTCATTCCCTCCCTGCAAAGGCACGTAAAAGTTGGGTTTTATCCAATGCAGTACTATGAAAGGCATAGGTCAAGGGGGTAACTTGAGTTTTGGTGGTCATTTTATAAAGCCAACTAGACGCATAGTCAAGGTAGAGTGTTGGTTTTGTTGTTACATTGTATGCCTAAATATTCAGTATCCAGTGTAACAAATACATGTAACCTAATTACACTAAGGGAACATAATAAGCATTTCCCTAATACATGGTTTATAGAATAATACCCATCAATATAACTAGAATAAGGTAGTAGTATTGATCAAGCTTTGTGATCTATGTAATACAAGTCAATCTATTTGAGCGTGGTTACCATTAGTATTCATAACAGCTTAACTCTAGTTTGTTTACGGTTCTACTTATGTTGAGTCTACTATAACAATGGAAACAAGAGAAAGCTAAGCTAATTATTTCTATTATGTCAATAATGAAAGCAATGGAGTTATAACAGGCATCATTTATACAACAGGTTATCATTAGGTGGTAAGTGAAACCAATACACAGTGAAATCAAACATGTAGTTTATTTCATAATCAATTTAACTGCTTGTTATGCAGAGTAATGTAAAACAACTCGTAGATCAAATTCCATGTCAAATACTAGTTTTTTTTATCAGCTAAGTGTGTTCTGTAATCAAGAACAAGTATATTGTGTATAATTATGAATTTACGGTATCTGTACTATGAATGGAGTAGAACAACCTGTACAACATTAAGCTTCTTGTATTGAGTTAGTGTAAGAATTGATAAGAAAGTCAAAAGGATGAAGATAGATGCAAATAAAATTTGAACAAATAAATCTTCAGAGGTGGTGATTCCTGAACATCATCCTTTAATCATGGGGACATAGAATGCAAGATAAGAAATGAGAATTCTCTCCCATGGGGAAGAGTTTATCAAATGTTCAGCTCAGGGGATTTCTCAGAACTCATCCACAATGATCCTGAACATGACCTCAGTATCAACATTTACAAGAATGTGACCAAATCATGCCCCCATAGGATTGCTGCCATATCTCTTATTCCTCCTTGTGTGCAGGTAATCTCCTAGCTCATAGGCCAGGTGGACTTGTCCAATAGATGGATCCTAAAACAACACCAAAGCCCAGTTGGAGGCTACCAGACCTTCAACATATTTTCAAGAAAGTTCCTCCCAAAGCCTCAAGTATGTCTATCTGGGGAATGAGTGAAAAGGGATATGGATGAGGTACCTCCTAGCATGCGACTAAAAAATGGTGGTTTTATGCTAAAAGCTTTAAGACCAGGATATCAAAGGTGTATCCAACTGCTAGATTGAAGCGTCATTTCAGAATAGTCATGTTGCTGCTGGCAAGACTGTATGGAGAAAGGATGGAACCATGTTTCATGAATCATGGGTGCCTATGGTGAATGAAATTTGTACTCATGGGCCAACATTCAATTTTAATGCAATCATGTCCCCTTCATTATATAAAGCTTTCAAGGAAGTGAAGAGTGCCAAGCCTACTAGTTACTTTATGTCCAGCTACCTTTTGGACTCCATCTGTTTAGAAAATGAATTTCCGGAACTAGAATGGAAATGGTCCAAGTCTTTTCCTCCAGTACATGTTTAATGCGAGCTCTTATGGGATTACAAGCATAAATCAGACATGACAAGAATATGCAACCATTTTATTTCTCCAGTGTACTCTTTGTTATTTGAGAAAGAGCATCCATGCCTCTCGGAACAAGAACATGTAGTCATAGGAGGCATTGTAGACTGGTATTTGCATGAAAAGGGAATCTACATCAGAGTTTATGCCATATGTTTCATCAAGAGCTCCTCGTCTACTACCTTTATATGCTCCGGATAGAGTGGTTCTGTTGGAAATATTATATCATACATTTCTCATCGAGTGACAGGTACTCTTAAGAGGGAAAAGAGGTCAATATGGCCTAAGTTGCCTATCAAGATCAGATACTATGGAGTTGATGGCACCAGCCAAGCCATGAAAGAGGCCAATGAAATTGAATCATATCATTTTGGAGAGATAAGATTCAGGAGACATGATCCTGAAGCTGTGATTATTAGTCATTATGTTGTTGTCAACCAGATGTAGTCTTATACTCATGAGAGGGATACTGATGAGGAAATATTCAAGAGACTTATTTATCCATCTGAGGTTAAAGAAAAGCTAAGTCAAGGACCTCAAAATAAGGTCGAATAGACCCATGCTTCACCTATTTTCAACCTCCAGGAAGAAGTTGAAAAGCTCTAGAGGGCATTGGAATAGGTGAAGGAGATGAAGGAAGCATTGGAAAAAGAAGTAGACAGAATCAAGAGGAGGATTGAAGAAGAGCAAGCAACGAAGGAGGCAGAAGAACAGAGAAGGAAATTAGAACAAGATGACCTAGTGAAACAATTGGCTTTGGAAACTGAACAAACTTACAAAGAGTCAAGCAGTAGGAAAAACAAAGGAAAAGTGATGAAGAGCTTTAGAGGAAAAGAGATGAGGAACTCTAAAAGAAGAAGGAATAAGCAATGTGGAAAGATAAAAGGATTGAACACCTCGAAATTCAACCATCTCCGAAGATAAACCCCACTCCTCAGTCTCTAGTGGAACCATGTCAGATTGAAGAAATGGAGAAGGAGCAATTTTTCCCCATGACCGTGGCTGAACCAGTAGTGGTATTGAAAAAATTCAATTATGAATACAAGAAGAAAAAATTCAGCATGAGAGTTTCCCAAAAGGATAAGGTATAGTGATTGTTACTGAGGAGGTTCTCATTCATGAAACAATAGCTGATCCAGAGATGACTGCAGCTGTCTATATTACCATGGCCCAAGCAACAAGTGATAATGTTTCCAAGTTGAAGAGAAAGGTCTATGATGCTCAATTGGAATTTGGAACTCAGTGCTATTGAGCAAAGAACTACAGAGCTATAATTCCAGCAACAAGGTGAACTAGACTCTATTAAATAGTTCAAAGGGAAATCACTTGAGATCCAAGAGGAACTGAGTATGGTTCAGAAATAAATCTACAGGAGCATTGAGGGCATCAAAGATAAAAATCTTCAGGTTTATGATTATATAAAGAGGATGGGGCCTATCAAGGAAGAATTGGAGAATATTATAATTATGTTAGATGACATCATTCAATGGAAAATACAGTATCCTGATGAGGGGGTAGACATTCCTTATCTCAACGACTTGGAGAAAATAATTTTTTTTTTCTGAAGCTTGGAAATGTCTCGATAGGGTTAGAGCCTTAGAGGAAAAGGCTCAGGAAGCTTTAAAAATTTTCTTCAAGTTTGAAGGAGAGGTTGATGCAGTCTTAAATAATTTCAAGTTGTCGATGTTCCAGTCAGCTTTTGGTCCTGTACCTGTGGAGCAGTGCATAGAATAAAAGGAGATAAGATAAGTTAATAAGATAATTTTATTAATGTCCAATGAATGAACACAAAACGGTCAATGGGACTGTTGGTTACAATGATTATAACATGCCTACCCGGTGGACCAAACGGTCCCGTTCCTTTATAAAAGCAGGAAATACAGAACTACAAAGAGTGTAAATGTAAAGCAAAACTAGGTGACTGAAGCATCCTGACAATGAGCTGTGATGAAGAAGTCCTGGAGGAGAAAGAGGAACCTCCTGAAGGGAGGGGCGGACTCCTTTTCCTAGCATCCGAGGTCGATCGAAGAGGACTGAAGGAAACTTGTTAATGTATGTTGCCCTGAGGAGGAACTAGATTGTTGTATTTACCATCTAGAGGATTTGGGGCACCCCCTGGAGGGGGTTCTGGTCCTGGATCACTGATGGGGTATAGTGGGATGAGACCCTCGGATCTGCACTACTCTGGAATCAAGGTCTATGGAACGATCGGTGATTCTCTTGGTGCCCCGCGAAGCTGGGAGTACTCCGAAGAAGTCTGTGATCCTCTGTGTGGAGGCTAGGACAGACGAAGGCTGGAGCAAATTCGAGCGGTGTCTGAAGGTCTCCTAAAGGTAAAGAGCCAGGAATCTCTGGTCAGTGTATCTAAGGAAGCTGGCCAGGCTCTGGGGGGCCCTGAATAGGAAATTAAAATGCCCTCAGATCTAATAGTAGACCAGGCATCTGAAGATGAAGTGTGACTCAGTATCCACCTCCTGTAAGTGACAAAGTTGACAGATCCTCTCCGTCTTGTCAATATGATGGTCTGTCTCAACTCGAAGCCTGTGCGATCCAACCCTAAAATTCCTGAGAGGAATCCTAATAGCATGCATCCAATGCTAGAGGGTATAGGGGGGTCGAATAATGAGTCCATATCTAATATCTAGAAGGTGCTCAGCGTAGAAGGCCATCTTTGGGCGCAGTCCACCCAAAGGATTAACCCATGTAGTCTGAATGTACTGCATGTAGATGTCCTCCCTGATGATTTTGTTTAGTTCTTATTGGTTAGGTAGAAGGTTCCCCAGAGCGTTCAGTGAATACTGGAATGGGGGGAGATGATCCATTTGGATACCAGTAAGACCAAGGAGTTTTGTCACCCTGGTGAACCAGCATTTGGTGCAGCTTGCCTGTGTATGAGCGATGTTCTCCGAGGAGCAATAGGCCAATTATGGGTACTTGTCTCGACCCTCCCTTGTCTCTGCCAGTCCACGGATCTGATGAAGAAATTATACTATCCTGAAGATTGCCTCCAGGCAGAGGGGCTTAGCTCCGAACTCTGCTAGGATGATGTTTTAAGAAACTGTCTGCTTGCACCGGATGAAGCGGCGTAAGAGAAGAGTCTGGACGTGCTCTACCGAGGCCCAATCTGACTCCAGTAATGAGGGGCCCCAAACCTCTGATCCATAAAGCACAGTGGGGCGGATCAAGGTATCCATGATGTTCATCTTGGATGAAATGTCCTGGAAGTGATGACGGAAGCACTATCTCTTAAGAAAGGCCAAGGGAGCCATATCCTTTGTTTACCCTGGGCTGAAGGGTCAGCCGAAGGCTGAAACGGGGACCTATAAACTGCACTCCCAAGTAAGTGTAACTACTGAAGACCTCGATTTCTTCTCCCTTGAATAGGAAGCGGAAACTCGAGATCTTCTTCACCCCGTTGAAAATTATGATTTTGGTCTTGCTCAGGTTCACCGTCAGGTGTCGAAGATCACAAAAGGCTGCAAGGGCATCCAGATGCCTCTGTAAGCCTTCCAGGGAGGAGGCTAGGAGATCAATATCATCGACAAAAAGTAGGATGGAGATCAAGACATGGTGGAGAAGGCACCCATCAGATGCTTGGATATGCTCTCGGAGGAAAGATTCTAGCTCATCAATGTAGATCCCAAAGAGAGTGGGGGAAAGCGGACACCCCTGCTTGACTCCAATAGTGCTCTGAATGAAACCCAACATCCCTCCAACTATGCGGATACGACCAAGAACGGACTCGTAGAGGCGCATAATGGCAATCGGGAGAGTCAAAGAGATGCCAATCTATCTTAATCTCTGAAAAAGGTCTTCCCTCAGGACCGAATTAAAGGCCTTCTTGAAATCCACAAAGCAGCAGTACACCTTGGAGGACCGATGTCGGGCCTCCTTGATCGTTGCTCGAAGAGTGAAGATATGGTTGATGGTCTGATGGTCCAGTCTGAAACTAGCTTGGCCCCTGGCCCTGAGATGTCTCTGCTCTATGAAGCTGGAGAGTCCCCTGTGGAGGGCAGTAGCATACATCTTGGAGAATGTGTGCCCAACCATGATCGTTCTGTAATTGTTTGGGTCGGAGGTAGGTCCTGCCTTATGGATGGGAGAGAGTGATAGACAACTACAACCAGGAGATCCGGGCATTAAAATTTATCACCACGGACAACACAATTTATATGAATATTTGTAGATATAATGCTGATGCAAATTAAAAGGCAGGTGTCTCTATTTCTAACAAGGTTTGCATAGGTACGAGGCTATGGCAGTAAGCAAAGAATGTTGAGTAGTTAATATAGGACCTGGGTCAATCTAACATTTTTTTTCCCTTTAATCTCATATAATTTTATAAAAAAATTGGCCAAATGAGAAGTTTCTATTTGACTCAAAGGCTAAAAGATATTAAATTTTTGGCACTATGCTCCAATGGGTTTAATATTCATAAGGTCACAACTCCACTAACATTTACAAGCAACCTCATAACATACATAAATAACCAAAGAGAGACGGAATGAAAGAAAACCATCATATACATACTTAAGTGTCTTGTCCCAGCTTCCAGTTGCAAGCAAGCTCATTGCTGGAATCCATGCAATTTCTTTAATAGGTGCATCATGCATAGCCACAGACTGGCTGAACCCCAGTCATTAGTGGCCACATTTTAGCTTGTTTATCACAGCCAACAGAGAAAACAGCAGTGCCATTGTCCTTCCATGTCGAGAAGAGAACCTGCATACGAAGCATTGCATAATATAAAAACTTAGAAGCACACTCTGAAGCTTCAGTAATGGTTCTTGCCATAAGTCAGCTACAACCCTGCTTCTTGCAAGCATATTAAAACTTCTAGATAAAAATCACAAGAAAAAAGAACAGGTACTAGAATTCCAACCACAATCTGGAGCACCTCACCGGTTGGTCATGTGACATTGCTACTTTTGGCATGCTAGCCCCAGTTTAAAGGACCTTCCAGCATCTGACCTGACCATCTACGTTCCAAAATATAATAGAAGATCCAAATAAAACACCAGTCCAAAATTATTACAATAATATCACAATCCCCAAAATCTCAGATGAATGAGTCCACATTTCAGTAAATGAAGACAGTTGAGAACACGAGGAAGCATGACATAATGCCTAAATTCGCACTTACGATGACCTAGAATCCCTTAAATCTACCTGTTTAAAGGTCCCGAGAGACCATCACTGCACAGAATCTTTGAAAGATTTGTTATAAAAAAAAATTAATGGCCAAAAGTGCTCAACCCTCAAATCTCCAAATCTCTAGGAACCGTGCAAGCTGCATTTATTTTCCTATAGGATTCTCCCTGCGCTCGTTCCTTTTCCTTCCCTCCAATTGATAAACCAAGTTCAAATTCTTAACACACGTTCAAATGTTTAGCATACTATGTTTTGTCATATTAAAAAAATAAATAAAACAAAACAATTTGTAAAATTTTATTACTTTAAAAATGTTACAACTTTAGTCTATATGTTTTTTCTATTAGAAAAATATATCTTCAGGATAATCTATGTTAAATAGAGCTAATATGTGTAATATGTTAGTAGTAATCTATTTTTAAGTTTATGGCTAATTTCGATAGCGAGACTTTATTGTGATATCATTGTTTGTATGACAAAAGAAGTGAGTCCACTAAACTCTACAAAGGTTTACATACTCTACCCTTTTAGATTTGAATTTATGAATTTTTATGAGGAAGCACATGTTCTTAACCATTGTAATGATATAAAAATGTTGAAAATTTGCTCCAAAATTCAAATATTAGGACCTATGGCCATCCAAAGGTAGAAGCTTCTACTAAAAAAAAATCCATAGATAGACCTAAGGTTTGAAGGGGATTTTATTATGCAAAAACGTAAATGGAAAGATAGAAAAGACATTGCAAAGAGTACAATAGTAGAACAAAATCCAAATTCTATTAATGAATGAGTTAGAAAAAGAAAAACTATAAATTGCAAAGTGATACAAACTAATTGGAATGTGTGTAGCTTCTCTATGAAGAGAGATGTGTCAACTACTCTTAATCACAAGAAAACATTACAATATGTCAAAACTACCTTTGAACACAAAGTATGATGTCCTAAGATGCAAAAACCCTAAAATCCAAAGCCCTGGCCCTAGGAAATGATGTGCCAATAAGAATGTGGGCCCAAAGAGGCTAATTGATATATCAACTTCCTGAGGCTACAAATTTTGAATGCCAACTCCATTTAGGACATTTCTTGGACCATTACAATCCATACTTTGTGTCTTTAGCCTATGACAAATTCCAAAAAAGCAAGGGAAATGCCCAAAAAAGGCACTAGAAGTTTGAGGTCTTAAATACTATAATATAACTACCAAGATGTGGAATGTTGAATCAATGTAACAAGTGGGTGGTTACTAATATTCTATTGAATCAATTGTCCCCCCTTATGAATAAGTGTTCCTAGTGAGATACATGTGCCAAAGTAGGAATATGAGGTGCCTAGGAAAAGAGTTACAAAAATACACTTCTAGCTCCTTCTTCCATATCCTCTGAAATTTAAACAAGGAAGCTAACACAAAAGCAAATGCAAGTTGCCTCTTGGCCCAAGGAGATCTCTCAAAAAATGATGATGTCCCAATTTTGTTTCCGATACCTTAAGAATCAGCTATGAAAGAGTAGAACTTGTCTCAAAGAGAATTTTGGGAAAAAAGAATATGTATCAAAGGTTGATTAGGCTGCGGCCCGACCTATTTTCATAAATAATAAATATACCCATTCTTGTTAAAAAAAAATATGTCATGATAAGAGAAATTGTTTAACTGGCATCTCCTTAATTTCTATAACACATAATAACCTCCATCTCAAGGTGAATTCAATGTCATATAATCCATGTATACTACTGATATAATACATACTCTTTAGTATATCAAAGACCTAAAAATTGATGCTTCTTTTCCCCTAAGACCCTACAAACCGTATATTATCCTTGCAAACCTTAGCCTCTATAAGAAAAGCAACAAAGTTCCTACATAATTTACAACATCATGAATTTGAGAATTCCACTAATTCAGTGACACTTCAAACAAATTTTTAGAAAAATAAAATGCCTAGCTCAAAAGACTCCATGTGTGGCATTTATCATCGTGGTGTCACTCTCTAGTAAATATTTTTTGGTGGACTTGAAAATATAATTTATTTTGATCCCTCTCCATAGATTTCTCTCAAGGAATTGATTATGTTGGGCTATATCTTACATAATCTTTCTAGTGGCCCTATGGTTCCAATCTTTCTAGTGGACCTATGTTAGGCAATGCCAAGGCATGCTAGAGTGTTAGGGAATGTCAGGGAGTGCTAGGGTGTGTTAGGGAGTGAAAAACATGCCAATAAATGTAGGGGATGCTAACACATGCCACATAGTGCTAATGGAGTGTTAAACGTGCTCCATAGGTTACATGGCACCTAGTAATGCAAGCATATTTATTATTTGATAGTACATTTTCCAGAGAATTTATTGTAAGGACAAATCCCTCCTGAGATTGGGTTACTGAAAAACCTTTCGGTATTGTCTCTCTCATCTAACAACCACATAGGAACTGTTCCAGCTTCATTTGAAAATCCGAGTAGCTTATTATATCTTAACTTGGGCCACAATCATTTAATTGGTACAATACCTACAAGTTGGAAGGGCATAAAGAGTTTGCACTTGTTATCATTGGAATATAACTTCTAAAATACAATGCTAAGGCTCCAAAAGGATTTCATAGGTGTTAGCACTAACATCCACGTGGGTGAAACACAAGTTTGTTTGGATGATTATAATGATCAAAACATTGAGGTATCTACAAGGATTGACTGTTCACTATTAAAAATCCTGGCAAGTTGCATTCCTTTGGTGATTTGGGTGCGAAAGTAGCGACAGTGGAAGAAAATTATAAAAATATATTGAGTCTATGTGTAACATTAGGCACGTGAAGGTTGTTGATAAGCCACTCATTTACAGAAACGATAACACATTGAAAACCTGGGATGATACTTTAACCACGAGGATTTGCCCTCTGGTTGACATGGCATTTAGTTATATAGATATTTGTTATCTTCAAGTAGTCGAGGAATTCAAGGTAGGAGAAATAGTGACCATATCTCAGAATCCCAAATATTCAGTGCTGGATGGCAGCATTTAAGCAATCCCTTTGACAGTTTCCATGGGCAACATCGAAATATGGTGGCACGGGGAATCACCTTATTCCTGTTGCTACTACGTCAAGACCAAGATTGGTATGTCAACCATTCCTCACATTGTAAAGTCTAATTCAACTCATTCATATGCTAGAGATTCTAAACACATAATTTGCAACTGTGAGAAAATATCTTCAAGCAATATTGTAGCAATGTTGGCCAGAGCTTCGTGTGACCCATGCTATCCTTGAGAAGTGCAACTGACTACATATCCCACTTGTGATCGTTCCATAGGTTGCAGAGTTTCGACTCAGATCTATAAGGACAAGCTCAAAAGTGCGACCAATCCATATTGTGACTCTCTGGCTTCCAGAGAGTTGCAATCCCACCCAGGTTTCCAAGTCGCACTCCCACCCAGGTTTCCAAGTCGCACTCCCACCCAGGTTTCCAAGTCGTACAATAATATTTGGAGTAAGTCAGCGATTGGTGCGACCATACAACCTCTTGAATTGTGGATGTGACCAATGCATTAGAGAATGCAAGCTACGGGAAATGAATTTACGACCACACAGCAGCTTTTCGGGCCTGAATCAAATAAAAATCTTTAAGCTTAATGTAATGATCCGGATTTATGCAGGAATGCAACAGAACAAACATATAACCATAAATACAGAGATGCAGCAGAAATAACACTTCATTTCATTAATATCAAAGGACTGAAATTTTCTTACAGACAGAATGGAAATAAAACTAGCTAGGGCGCTGGTAGCTATCTCTGAGAAGAGATGTGGCAGCTACATGCCTCTGAACTGAGTTAAAATGAGGCTCGAGGGCCTATTTATTATTTAGAAACAATGGAGAACCCTAAACATCCAAAAACATAACCCTAGGATATGAAGCGCCAAAATTATGGGCCCCATTTGGGTAAATTGGTGTTTCAACTTCCCAGGGACGTAACTTTGGCATATTATCTCCGTTTGACGCACATGATACATCATTAGAAAGCTCTATCCGAGGACTAAAAATTTCACCACAATTATCATTCTAGAATGGAATGATATTCACTAGAGGCATGATGCCCAAAAAACATCGCTCAGGGCCTCAAAACGGATGTGGAAGTTCAGGACCCGAAAAACTGCTAAAAATAGTAATTTATGCCAAAACTGAAAAAATAAAAGAGACAATGGTGGGGGCCCAAATGGAATAGGTGGGTGGCCACCAATATCCACCTGGATCATTCCTCCCCCCTTAGGAAGAAATGGTCCCCATTGCGTTAAGTTCCTCCATGAGATGAGGAAATTTCTCCTGAACTTGGTTCCTGGTGAACCACTTTCCTTGGTGCAGGAGTTGGCCAGCTTTGAGAAACCGATACAGTTGGATCTTCTGTTGGCGAGTGTTCTTGATTTGCATGTCCATGATACAATCTGCGGTGGCATGTTCCATGCAGTCTAGGTTTAACTCTGTTGGTGTGAGTTGTTCTGTAATGTCCGAGGTGTCCAGTAGAGGTGGGAAGTAAGGACGAAGGCGATCCACATTGAAGACTGGGTGCAGACCAAGGAATGGTGGAATACTAAGCTCGAATTAATTTTTCCCTACAGCCTTGGTGATGGTGTATGACCCGTATCGGAGCGGGTGAAGCTTGCGGTGGGGTCTAGTGAAGCGCTCCTTTTGCAAATGTAGCCATACTTTGTCGCCCACCTGGAAGTTGTGTGGCACTCGGTGTTGATCATGGTGCTACTTGTACTTCGCATTGGCTCTGTCCAATATATCATGAACCTGTTGGTGGATGTGTTGAATGCGCTCGATGAAGCTACTTACTTTGTCAACTTCAGACTGGACATGAGCTGAATCGGCCTGAGCAACTACAAATGGCATGGCTACGTCAATGGGACATAGTGGCTGGAATCCCAAGCCCACCTGAAAGGGGCTATGGCCAATTGAAATATGGAGAGCCCAGTTATAACTATGTTGTACATAGGGTAGGCTCTCTTCCCATGTGCATGGATGCTTTGAATTGTACATGCGCAGAATGTGTACAATCATTCTATTGATGACCTCTGTCTGGCCATTTGTTTGGGGATGGAAAGCTGTGGATTTGGTGAGCTTTGTGTCCAACATTGACCAGAGGCTGGACCAAAATGTGCTGAGGAACCTGCTATCTCGATCTGATATGATAGACTGTGGGATCCCAAAGTGCACCCACACTCATTCAAGGGGATTTAGCAGTGGCTTCTGCTGTGATATTCTTCTTGCAGGCCGCCATAATGGCCATCTTCGAGAATCTGTCGATGACCACAAAAACACAGTCATTTCCATGCTTAGTAGAAGGCAGGCCCGACATGCAATCCATGGAGATGGATTCCCAAGGTCGAATAGGGGTAGGTAGCAGAGTATATAGGCCTTGCTTCTTGGTGGTCGGTTTGGCAATGGCACAAGTAGTGCAGGATCTGATTTGCTTCCCAACGTCCTTTCGAAGGTTCGACCAATAGAAATACTTCTGCAGTATTTCTATAGTTTTCTCAACCCCGAAATGCCCAGCGACTCGATTGTAGTGTGCTTCCCATATCATCTTGGCATGCTTGCTTGCAGGTGCCTGGGGGCATCCCGGGTGACAAAAATGCATCTTGGAGGTGAGGTACGGAGCTTGCGTTCCCCTCGAAGTGCCTTGTAAGTGTGGTCGAATCTTGGGTCACTCTCATGAAAGTAACCCGATCGAAATCTGGGTAGCACGAGTTGAGCATGGTGGTGAGTTCCATGATCGATCGGTCGGCTCGAGCGATGCGCAACGTATTGGTGCTACCCTTCTTGTACTTAATGTTCAAATGAAACTGTTGCAAATATGTGGACCACTTCTGATGGCGATCATTCTGCAACTTCCCTTGTGTCTGTATGAACTGTAGGGGCTAGTGGTCTGTGTGGATGATTGTTTCCTTCCCCAAAATGTAATGCTTCCATTATCGACAAGCTTGCAGAATGGAATACATTTCTTTGTCATAAGTGGGATACTTGCGAACTATGTCAGACAATGTCTCACTGTGATATGCCACTGGATTTCCCTGTTGCATAAGAACTTCCCCAATAGCATAGTCAGCGGCATCTGTCTCGATCTCAAATGGCTGTTGCAAGTCTAGTAATGTGAGCACTGGAGAAGAACAGAGGATATTTTTCAATTCTATGAACGCCTTCTATTGAGGTTCCGACCAAAAGAATATTTCTCTCACTCCTCCCTTGGTGACTTGACTCAAGGGCCAAGTGATATGAGAGAATCCCAACACG
This sequence comes from Pinus albicaulis, assembly GCA_034641835.2. Taxonomy (NCBI): domain Eukaryota; kingdom Viridiplantae; phylum Streptophyta; class Pinopsida; order Pinales; family Pinaceae; genus Pinus; species Pinus albicaulis. Next base: position 959,424,265 of record CM076583.1, on the reverse strand, counting down.
AACCTACAGTAGAAATTAGCAAGACCCGGAAAGCTGTGAAGCTCTGTTATAGTGGTTGGGGCTGGCCAATCTCGAATGACTTGGATCTTGGTTGGATCCACATGCACCCACCTTTCATCAATAATGTATCCCAGATATTGAACCTGGGTCATGCCAAACGTGCACTTCTCCAAATTGGCACACAAATTGTGTTGCCGCAATGTTTGGAGGACTTTTCGGATGTGGTGAAGGTGTTCTTCCCAAGTCTCGTTGAAGATCGGAATTTCATCCAAGTACACCACTACAAATGAGTTTGTGAATGGCCACAAGATGTCGTCCATCATCCTCATGAAGGTTGCGGGAGCATTAGTCAACCTGAAAGGCATGACCAGCCATTCAAAAAGACCTTCCTTGGCATTGAAGGCAGTCTTCCACACATCAGAGGGTTCAATTCGTACCTAGTGATACCCAGAATTCAGGTCGATTTTGCTGAAATATTTTGCACCTTTGAGTTGGTCCAAAAGGTCATCAATCCATGGGATTAGGTACCTATTCTAGACAGTGATCCTTTTTAGCGCCTGATAGTCAATACAGAATCTCCACATCCCATCCTTCTTATGTACCAACATGATTAGGTTCCCACAGGGTGATGAACTTGGTATGATGTGACCTTTCTACAACAGCTCCTGAATCTGCCTCTTTATTTCATCATTCTCCAGAACAGAGCACTGATAGATCAGTCCATTGGGTAGCGGCGCACCTGGAGTTAGATCAATCGGGTGCTTGACCTGACAGTGTAGAGGAAGCCCAGTGGGTGAGGTGAAGATTTCCCTGTACTCTCCACAACCTTATCCATTTGTTGTTGTCGTGCAGAGGAGCCCTGTTTGGAGGTCGTGGCCACAATCTTCTTCTTTCCCTGGGGGCGGATCATCAGGAAAATGAATTTCCTGGTTTGGGAAATGAGCTTACTGCATTGTTTTGCAGTAACCAAAGAGATAGCCGCGGGAGGTGGTACCTCTGGTATCCTGTACAACTTATTTCCCAAAGTAATAATAACAGCGCGAGGCCGAGACTCATACACAGCATGACGCTTCCACAAGTATGGTTGTCCTAATAATACATCAGAAACATCAATAGGAGAAACGTCACATAATACCTCATCCGTGAAGAGCTTGATGCTATAGGGAAGGCGGCACTGCTGGCTGACGCAGAGATCTCGTCCTTGGTGAAGCCACCCGATGGTGTATGGATGTGGGTGAGCTGTGGTCGGCAAGCCCAACCGCTTCACAGCGTCTACTGAAATGAGGTTCTTTTGGCTCCCATTTTCGACAATGAACTGTATCGGGGAGCCCTTTACCCACATCTGGGAGTGGAAGAGACATTCCTCCTCCTCTGGATCTTCCGGTTCCTCCTTGATCTTCGCAGTGGCAATAGTGGCGTTAGGCTCCACATCAGCACGTCATTTCCTTTCATTCTCCTTTTTAGGTTCTGATTCGCAGTTGGAGCATGCAGTTGACTCAAAATCCCTCATCTCGGCCACTAACGACTGCTTGGCCTGACACTCACTTGTGTTGTGAGTGGAGCTCTTCTGGAACTCACACCACTTTCCTGTGTCCTTCTTTGGCTTCGCGGTGTTGTTCTTTTCTTGTGGCTTTGATGGGTTGTCTTTAGCCGCCATGCCTTGACTCTTTCCTTTGTTCTGCGATTTGGAAGCACCTTTCCCTTGCTTTTGATTCGCAGATCCAAAGTCTTGCTTCCTCTGTTTGAATTTGTGCTCAATCTTGGCAGCATACCGGTATGCCGTGCCAAGTGAGGAGATGTCGAGGAACTCCATTTCCTCCTGAATGCATCTATGCAGACAGCTGCGATACTTTAGCACCAAATGTTTCTCTGAATCTTTGATACCCAACTTTGTGCGTAGGGTATGGAGCAGATTCGTTAGCTCATGCACATCTTGATCCCTTTGTTGTCGCAGCGTGGTCCATTGCATGTACTTGTCCTCATAGCTGCCCACGGGATAGTACTGTTCCTTGACGGCATCTCGGAAAGAATTCCAAGTTGGTACGGCCGAGAACAAAGAGGATTCTGTCTGATCCTTGTTCTCACAGTAGGTTTCCCACCAGTCCTTAACATGGGGGACATCTTTGAGGAGTGCAAAAATAATATTCTCCCTGTCGGAAAAGTCATGAACCAAGAAATATCCTTCTAATAGATTCAACCATCTATCTAGGGCATCTACATCTATTTGAACCTCAAATATGGGAATGTCAAAATTTACTTGTACCTTAAAAGGAGTCACACCTCCAGGGTGGCTGCTGGATGTAGATGTGTCGTCGATGGGCAGCCGTTGAAGGATCTGGGAAAAGTTATCCATCATCGCGTTCCTTTGTTTTTTGAGGGCCTCCTCGAGCAATATGTTGATAGGATATCCTGCTCCCTCATCTTTCTTTTTTTCCCCCATGGGCGTCTGTCGAGGTTTGCGAGGTTGATCTTGCAAAGGTTCCACCAAATCAAGCCTTAGCTCCTTATACCCCGACCTTGTTGGGGACATGCAAAGAAGGATCGAGAAAAAGCAGACTGCTCTGATACCACTGATTCGGATTTATGCAGGAACGCAACAGAATAAGCATATAACCATAAATATAGAGATGTAGTGGAAATAACACTTCATTTAATTAATATCAAGGAGGCGAAATTTGCTTCTGAATGAGAATGGAAATAAAACTAGCTAGGCGGCTGGGCTATCTCTGAGAAGAATGTGGTGGCTACGAGCCTCTGAACTAAGTTACAATGAGGCTCGAGGGCCTGTGATTATTGAGAACAATGGAAGGAGAACCTAAAACATCCAAAAACGACCCTAGGAGATGAATCTCCAAAACTATGGGCAAGTTTGGGTAAATTGGTGTTTCAACTTCCCGGGGACGTAACTTTGGCATACTATCTCCGTTTGACGCACATGATACATCATTAGAAAGCTCTACCCGAGGACTACAGCTGTCGGGACGAATTTTATCAGAAAATTCGCTGGCGCTTTCATACCCAAAAAACGTCGTTTAGGGCCTCAAAACGGCTCCGGAAGTTCAGGACCCGAAAAACTGCTAAAAATAGTAAGTTATGCCAAAACGGAAAAACTGAAAGAGACAATGGTGGGGGCCCAAGTGGAAAAGGCGGGTGGCCACCAATATCCACCTGGATCAAGGATGATGTAGCGAGTGTTGTAGTGGTGGTGGAGTTGCAGAGCATGGATATGTTTTTCCACACGTCTAAATTTCCTTTCAGATAGGCACGTTCTGCCCACAGTGTTCTACATGATGCCTTGTGTCTTGCGATGGGGGGGGGGGGGGGGCGGTATACTCCAAGTTATAAGGTTTTTTTTGCAACTGTGTTGGCATGATTATCAAGTTACTTGCTTCCAAATGTGACAAGGTATGCCAGGTAGTTCCAAGGAATGCTAGAGTGTCAATGCGACATGCCAAGATGTGTGAGGTGTCAGGGTGTGACAATGTGTGCCAAGGAGTGTTAGGGAGTTCGATGGGAATTTCTTAGGTGAACAAGGCATAGTATAGTTGTAGTAATTGTAACTTGGTCAAGCTATTATAGTCAAGGAAGGACTTGGTTGGATTCCCATGTCTAAAAAATGGTAAGGGTAGTTGTGAGGGCATGATAGCTAAGGAGTGCCAAGGCATGCCAAGGAATGAAAAGGTGTGCTAACACATGGCAAACAATGTCAATGCATGTTGAGGAGTGTTAGGGAGTTACAGGGGAACACAATGGAGAATTAGGTCAAAATTCTTGGTAATGAACGAATAAGAGTGTATGCCAAGGAGTGTCAGTGAATTCTAGGTATCCCAAGGATGAAGTGTTTTAGGAGAAGTTTAGAATAAGAATTATAAGAGGGAATTCTATCATTGTGATAAAATGTGGACAAAGTAATTTTGAATAAATGGAGACTTTGGGTTGGGCATAAGATTGTTTTGCTGATGACTTGGTTGGGTTCCCAAGTTTCTAAAAAAGTAAGGCTATATATGAGGGTGTGACAACTAGGGAGTGCCAAGGTGTTCCAGGGAATGTAAAGTTCCCAATTAAGGCTAGTTGTGAGGGCATGAGTGCCAAGTCGTGCTTGGGAAACAAAGAAACAAGTTGAACTACAAAGAGATGAGCACATAAGAGGGTTAATAAGTAATCAATTTACCTTTTTTCGCAGGGGACATGCTAGGGACACCAACACTAGGTGAAAATAGGTGCCAAGGGCCAAGTGTTAGTGCATTCTACATGCCAAATATTCCTCTATTGCTTCTCATCTACTTTCCAATAATTGATCTCAAATAACTTTAATATTAAACCATGCCAAAGAATATCAAGTCATCTCATGAATGCATGTCAGACATGTTAATACTTTCCAAGCGCTAACATGTGCCAAGTGCCAATGAGTGTCAGGGAGTGTTATGCATGTTATGAAGTGGCAGGGCATGTCGAATAGTGCTAATTAGAGAGTGCCAATGCATGTTGAGGAGTGTTAGGGAGTACTAGGACAACACAAGGGAGCAAGAGGTCAAAATGCATGGAAGTGAATGAATATGAGGGTGTGTCAGGGAGTGGCAATGAGTGATAGTTTTCATGCCAAGGAGGGAGTGAGAAGGTATTGTAAGCATTCACACACCATATTGACCACTCACTTCTTACCATTCTCTCACCATAACAAAAAACCATAAAAAATTCATTCTTAAAATCTATTGTGTACTTTCCTAATGTCATTCAAGTAGAATCTCACAATTACTTATGTCAGTAATGGTGCGTTCATTTTTTTATTCTCTTAAAGGAACTCTTTCTAGACATGCACCCCATCAAACATAAATCATTGAGTGAAAAATAGTGGAAATTAATGAATAAGAGGGTGTATTGGGGGTGTCAGCAAGTGTCAGGAATGGCATGGGGGAGTGACAAGGCATACTAGGGAATGCTATGGCATTTCAAGAAGTGTTATGGTGTGCTAATATATGCCAGATAATGCCAAAGCATGCCAGGCATGCCAAGACATGCCATGTGCTAAGGCATGATGAGATGTGCCAGGTGTTAGGGTATGCGAACGCGTGTCAAGGAGTGTCAGGCGACAAAGGGGAACACAAAGTTAAAATGAAAATAAATGAACACATATGAGGGTTAATAATTCAAGACCTTACCTTTTCAAGAGGGGAATACTAGGCATTTCAACACTAGTGCCAATACACACCAAGGGCCAACTTTTAACATGTCTTAAGTGGAAAATAATTCTCTATTACTTCTCTCTTAATTTTGAATAATTGATCTCAAATAAATATTATCTTAAACCATGCCAATGAATTCCAGGGCATCCAAACACATGCCAAGAATTTTCAAGTACTAAGTGCCAAGAACCAATATGTGCTAGTGAATTATAGAGCATGCTATGGAGTTCCAAGTTTTTTAAGGAGGGACTAACAATATATGCTAGATATTTCCAAGGCATGCTAGAGAGCTAGGGAAGCACACCAAGATGTGCCAAGTGCCAATGTGAGTTGATTGTTAGTGAGTTCCAAGGAAACACAAGGGATCACTATGTAAAAATGCATGGAAACGAACGAATAAGAGTGTGTGACAGGGAGTGCCAGCAAGTTCCAGGTATGCTAAGGAGGGAGTGACATGATATGTTAGGCAGTGTTAAGTCATGCTAGTGTGCTAAAGTGGCATGTGGCAAACATGTGCTAGGTGCCAGGGTGTGCCAACACATGCTAGGAAGTGTTAGGGAGTCCTAGGGAGTGACAAGGTTATATGCTAGACAATTCCAAGCTATGTTAAACTACCAAGGTGTGTCTGGAACTGTTATGGTGTGTTAGGGAGTGTAAAACCATGTCAAGGAATGTATGGGATGCTAACACATGCCACATAATTCCAAGGAATTTAAGACATGTCAAGTGTTATAGAATGTCAAGATGTAAACTATGTTGCTTAGTTTTTTTACGACCACAGTTGGATGTGATGAGCCTTTTTTTGGTAACTTGTTAAGTGGGATCTATTGAGATTGGAAATGAGTAGTCTAAGATGAGTTACATGTAGTTCTTAGGTGAACAAGGCATATGTTGAATTTCCACGACACATGAGAATTTGGGTTTGGTCTTAGAATCTTTGATGCAAACACACTGAAGTGCCACAACACATCTACTTTTCACAATGAAAGCTACACACATAAGGGAATAAATTAGTGCACATTAAAATTTTTTACCTTTTCAAACCTTTATTCATTAAATTACAAACTATAATAGAATAGGCTAGAGCTCTCGTACTAGGGATGATGGCCCTTTACAATCACAGTGATACAAGGAATACAACTAGGGCTTGGTGTTAGTCCTTTGACAACCAATCTACCTTGAACAAGACAACACTTGACTCAATTTTTTATGGTGGCTGCCACACATAGCCCTTTCAATCCACATGTCTTGAACACATCTAGTAGGTCCTCTTTCCTCCCATTATGCAACTCCTCAATCTGCCTCTATCAATGAACTCAACTCCTTTATGTTACTGAACTCCACTCAAAAAATGTTGCCCTCTGTCTACCTCTTTTTCCCTTTAAGGTCTACAACACTTAATGTTTTTGATCAGTTTTTCACAAATCCGTTGTGAACAACTCTTTGGTCTGCCCACTTTTTCCATATTATTGCTCCAATATGACAAGTCTAGGGATATGGAGGTTTCCCTTCTTCTCAACTATGCAATCCTCTACAATACAGTGAAATAGGGCTAGTTGGCTAGCCCACTTGACTGCTACTTTAGTCCTTCAAATTCTATACGTCCTTAGGCCCAATACACCTACCCTTCTACCAGTCTTGTTTTCCTTCACAAGTTCATAACTTAGAGCTCTTCTTTGACAGTCACCTAACAACCCTCCAATTGTACATGGACAACCATCAATTTTCCCAACCACAGTAAATTATTTTACTAATCTAGTGCCCACAACACTGCCCTCATCTAGGGCTCTTCAAATATGCCACCTAATAGTGATTTAAGTCCTCCCAAAATCACTATTCTTGTGTACCTATTTTTTTTTTGTCCAATCTATGAACAAATCTGAACTACTCATCTTATCATCCTTCTAACAATTTGTAGATGACTAAACCAGGGTCACAAATCATCCATTAACAATCTGTTGACTAACTATTTATAGGCTTCTTCATATCTCTATCCAAAACTCTATGGTCATTCCAACAAAATAAACTACTCTTCGTGTCAATCCATTCCTCATATGGCACATTTATTTTGCTCCATCTTCTACTTAGATTCCACCTTCCTTTGGATTTTCTATCTCTGCACATACTTCTGCAAACCATATTCCAAATTTGTGGTATATATTGCAGAGATAAACCTCTCTCTAAGGGTCACAACCCCTCTTATTCTATGCAGATTTGTCACAACCTTGATGGCTTACCTTATGGATTGAAAATGCAAGGAAACCTCCCTAAACATGGAATTATACTTCTATTCTAATTTCTTTAGAAAAAACCATATCCACCCATAGCAAAAATGACAACTCTTTCCTCCATAAGAGACTCGGCCTAGCTCATATGGATCCATAGATTCTAGTCATTTCTTTGATTGAATATTAACCCGAACTTTAGATAAAAACAACCCTCAAACTATGGTTACCTCAGTCAATATTACATCTGTGACTACTTCTGTTTTGGCCCTAAATTCTAGTGCAGACCCTCCTCCATTTGTGTTGGTATTTATCACAGACCTTGCAACCCAGTAACCACCACAAGGTAGGGTCTCAAACCTCTCTATTATTTCAAAATTTGATGTGGACTTCACACAGACACAACATTGAAATCACATGCCCAAATTCTCATGAGTTTCCTCTCTTGAGCTTGATCTGCCCTAAGAGAACCAAAAATATGCCATCCTACTTCCTATCTCGAACCCATTAATGTATGTGACATTCTTGTGAACCCTCACATGATGATCTTACTCTTGGTGGATGATCACGGCCTCCCTTTAGCAACGCTTACTCAACCCTCTAACTCGACCTACTTTAGGACTATATCTCTCCTGGCTTCCTTGATCAAATGAGCTCCTTCTCACTTGATGTTCTTGCCTTCATACTAAGGCCTCCTTAAATAGCTTTTCCTAGTCATGCCTCTTAAGAACGCTCTAGAACTTACGAACTTTATCTACTTAGACCTTAGGAAATATTATTTTTTTCTGTTTAATTTTCTTTCAGATTTTAAACCTCATCTCGGGTCCAAAGCCCCTTCGCTTGGGTTATTTTCCCACAAAACCTTTTGTGGCCAAACTCACACAAACCCATCTCACTAGGCTTGTGGAGTACCTCCCAAGCTACACAATTCAACAACATAGTCTAGTTAAAGTAATTGTAACTTGGTCAAGCTCCTATAGTCAAGCAAGGACTTTGTTGGGTTTGAAAGTTGAAAATTAAGTAAGGGTAGTTGTGAGGGCATGATAACTAGGAAGGGTTAGGGCATGCCAAGGAATGAAAAAGTGTGCTAACACATGCTGGACAATTTCAATGCATGTTGAGGAGTGTTAAGGAGTGTCAAGGCATCACAAGGGAGAACTAGGTCAAAATTCATGGAAATGAACAAATAAGAGTGTGTGCCAGGGAGTGTCAGTGAATTCAAGTGTTCCAAGGATGAAGTGTGTTAGAAAAAGTTCATAATAGGATTTGCAAGAGGCTAGCTTACAATTGCGATAAGGGGCTCGACAAAGAAATTTTAAATAAAGGGAGTCTTTGTGGTGGGAACAACACTATTTTTCCTTTATCTATTATTTTTATATGACATGTGGCACACTTTGGCCGAATGATCATGTTTTAAACTATTTTAGACAATTGCATATTGTACATTGTTATGTATAAGTTTTGGGGAACTCGGCTTCTGTCGACTTATATCTTGTGTGCCCTGTGGTTCTTGCAAACTATCATTTAATGCTCTACTATTTATATGAACTGGACATACATGTGAAATATTACCTATGTAAGTTATGTTGCTTAGTTGTTTTATGGCCATGGCTAGATGTGATCCTTGTCTTGGTAAGTTCTTAAGTGGGAAAAGTTCAACTTGGACATGAGTGGCCTAAGATGAGGTATAGGAAGTTCTTAGGTGAACAAGGCACAATATACTTGTAGTAGGTGCAATTGATCAAGTTGTTAGGGTTGAAGCAGATCAATGTCGCATGAACTGGAGTAGCTAAGGACTTGATTGGGTTCCCAAGTCATGAAAACATGTAAGGCTAGTTGTGAGGGCATGAGTGCTAAGGCATGCTAGGGAATGCTAACATGTGCCAAATAGTTCAAAGGCATGTCAAATATGCTAATATATGTCAAGTACTAAGGCATGCCAAGGTGTGCAATGGTGTGACAATACATGCCAGAGAATATCAAGGCAAAAAAATGAGAAACAAGTTAAACTAAAAGGAAATGAACACATCATAGGGTTAATAAGTCATCAATTTACATTTTTCAAGAGGGGCATGATATGCACAACAACACTAGGTGGAAATAAGTGGCAAGTGGCAAGTGTTAGTGCATTCTAAGTGCCAAATCATCCTCTGTTACTTCTCTTCTACTTATCAATAATTGATCTCAAATAACTTTAATATTAAACCATGACAAAGAATACCGAGGCATCTTAATGAATGCTAGGCATGATAATGATCATGGCCTCTTTAGGACTACATCTCTCTTTTCCCCCTTGATCAAATGATCTCCTTCTCACTTGATTTTATTTCCTTCATCCTAAGGACTCCTTAAATATTTTTTACTAGACCTCTTAGGAACCCTCTAAAACTTACGGGTTTTATCCACTTAGACCTTAGGAAATATTAATTTTCCTTTTTAATTTTCTTTTATATTTTAAACCCCATCTTGGTTCCAAAATCCCTTTGCTTGGCTTCTATTCCCACAAATCCTTTTTTAATCCAACTCACACAAGGCCATATCACTAGGCTTGTGGAGTACCTCCCAAACTACACAATTCAAAAACATAGTCTAGTCGTAGTAACTATAACTTGGTCAAGCTCTTGTAGTCAAGCGAGGGCTTGGTTTAGTTCCCAAGTTGAAAATTAGGTAAGGGTAGTTATGAGGGCATGTTAGCTATGGAGGATCAGGGCATGCAAAGGAATGAAAAGGCATGTTAACAAATGTCGGACAATGTCAATGCATGCTAAACTAGAGTGTTAGGGAGTTTCGAGCATATCAAGGGATAACTAGGTCAAAATGCATGGAAAGGAACAAATAAGAGTGTGTGCCAGGGAGTGTTAGCGAATTCAAGTGTGCTAGGGACGAAGCATGTTAGGAGAAGTTTAGAATAGGATTTACATGAGGCAAGCCTATGGTTGTTATAAGGGGCTCGACATATCAGTTTTAGACAAAGGGAGATCACTTTGTGCTAGGCACAACATTGTTTTTCCTTTAGTTACTTTTTTTATATGAGATGTGGCACACTTTGGCTACATGCTCATGTTTTAAAATATTGTAGATAATTTCATATTGTACATTGTTGTGTATAAGTTTTCAGGCACTCGAATTGTGTCAGTTTATATCTTGTGTGCCTTGTGAATCTTGTGGTTCTTGAAAACTCTCAGTTAATGTTCTATTGTTTATATGAACTGAACATACATGTGAAATATTTCCTGTGTAAGCCATGTTTCTTAGTTGTATTATGGCCATGGCTAGATCATGTGATCCTTGTCTTGGAAAATATTTAAGTGGGACAATTTGAGCTTGTACATGAGTGGCATAAGATGAGTTATAAGTAGTTCTTAGGTGAACAAGACACAATCTACTTGTAGTAGGTGCAATTGGTCAAGTTGTTGCAGTTGAAGCATGCCAATGTTTTCACATGAACTGCAGTAGCCAAGGACTTGATTGGGTTCCCAAGTCGTGAAAAAATGTAAAGGCTAGCTATAAAGACATGAGTACCAAGGCGTGCTAGGGAATGCTAGGATGTGTCAGATAGTGCGAAGGCATGTCAAACATGATAAGATGTGCCAAGTGATAAGGCATGCCAAGATGTGCAAGGGTTTGTCAATGCGTGTAAGGAACTATCAAGGAAAAAAAATGGAGAAACAAGTTAAAATACAAGGAAATGAACACATAATAAGGTTAACAGGTCATCAATTTACCTTTTCCAAGAGGGGCATGCTAGGAACACCAACACTAGGCACCAATAGGTGCCAAGTGCAAAGTATTAGTGCATTCTAAGTGCCAAGTCTTACTTTGTTGCTTCTCATCTACTTTCCAAAAATTGATCTCAAATAAATTTAATATTAAACCATGCCAAATCATACCAAGGAATATCAACATGTTCCATATATGTTAAAACTTTCCAAGCACCAACACGTGCCAAGCGCCAATATGTGTCAGCGAGTGTTATGCATGTTATGAAGTGGAATGGCATGTTGAAGAGTGCTAAGGTGTGCTAGAGAGTGCTCATTCATGTTGAGGATTGTTAAGGAGTACTAGAACAAAACATTAAGGGAGCACTAGATCAAAATTCATGGAAGTTAATGAATATGAGGAACGTGTGCTAGGGACTAGTGTTAATGAGTGCTAGCTGTCATGCCAAGGAGGGAGTGACAAGGTATGCTAAGAATTGGTAATTCATGCTAGGGAATATCAAGGCATGTCAAGGAGTGCCAAAGTGTGTTAGGGAGTTCCAGGGTGTGCTAATTATATGTGCCAAATAGTGCCAATATATGCCAATACATGCCAGGTGCTAAGGATGTGCAAGGTTCCAGGGTATGTCAATATGTGTCAAGAAGTGTCAAGGAAACAAAAGGAAGAACCAAGATAAAATGCAAGGAAATGAACAGATAAGAGGGTTAATAAGTCAAGACTTTATCTTTTTCAAAAGAGGCATGCTATTCACACTAATAATAGGTACCAATACATGCCAAGTGGCACTGTGTGCAAAGTGCTAATGTATGTCAATGCATTCAACCAAGGTGTTCCAGGGCATATTGCTAGGGACTACATGCATGCCAACACATGCTAGGAGATTTCCATGTTGTGCTAGCGCATGCCACCATGTGCTTGGGCATCAGTGTCATGGCAAGATTTTCTAGGTACAAAGATGTTCCAAGACATGCGAGGTGCTAAGAAATGTTAGTGTGTGACAAAGAATTAATTTAAGGTGTGCCCAGATTTTTGAGGAGTGTTAGGTCTTTCTCATTAATAGAATTGTCATACCTTGATTATGTATTAAATAATATATTTCCTACACACACCAGTGGAACTTTATCTAAAGGGAATTTTCTAGATAATAAACTTAATAGATATGAATCATGTGTTGACTCATAGGAAAACTCTATTCAACTAGTCATTACTTGAGGGAAATGATACACACTAATTACTTCTTAAGAAATTGACTAATTCTAACCACTATGGCCTTGGACATATTATAACAAATACTCCACAATAATGGCCTTAAAACATTATCTTTTGAAAAAAAAAAATATTAATAGGCATATAGCGTCATTGGAATGATCATTGGTGACAAACATTTTTTGACCGTCACCAAAAGTAACAAAAAGAGAATTGGAGAGGGTCACTAAAATTTCTTCACTAGAAGTGTCACCAAAGAGAGAATTAGTGATGGGCCTTTAATGACCCTCACCAAAAGTGTCATTGAAAATGGCTTTAGTGACGAACCTTAAAGGACCATCACTATATACACTTACAATGACGTTTTTTTAAGGACCGTCACCATATGTGACATTGGTGACGCACCTTAAAGGTCCGTCACAAGCATGACCCTCACCAATGTCTTTTTTTCTTGTAGTGATTTATAAAAAAATATTAGGGTGGTCTAGAACTTGGTGCATGAATAAAATATTATTAATCAAATTCTAAAACCACCCTTTAGGAATATTTTATTATATTTGTTGGAGGGAAAAGGATTTTTGACTTGGGTCAATTCCTTTATTTATAAATAATAAATAAATAAATGATTTATTTAATAATTTATAAATGATTTAGTCAAATTTAACTAGGAATATTATTTAAATAAGGATTAAGTAACTTATTCCTAGGAAATAATCAAATAAATAAGGATTTATTTAATTGATTTCCTTTTTTTGGGTTAAATATGACCATAAACAACTTAATAACAGTGTTTTACTAAGTTATTTGACATAGTGAAAGAAGTTTTACTTAGAGTAAAATTGGTCTTACATGGTGTACTTGGGTCCATCTAATGATAATAGGTTAGATGACCAAAAAATGGTGTAACAGATTGCCCCCCAGCATACGAGTGTTAGGATCAAATCGTATGACCGAAGTACGTTGTAAGAACTCAATCACTAGACATCAAGAGGGAAGTCAGAGAGAGAAATATAAGGTAGTCTAATGTGCTAAAGGAATAGACCCTGAAGAGACGAGACTTACAAGTACAACAAGTCTCTAGTTTATGAGATGGTACCTGTGCTAAAGGTGGTGGGGGAGGCATACCTATGCCCGTCGAAGAAAATTACAAAAGAATAATGTGTCCAGTAAACAAGGAACCGAACTATAAAGTACATGCTGGCATAAACATGAGCCAGAAAAATAGAATGGTGAATCCCACATACATGTTGTTCCTAGGATAATAGCTAGGACTTATACAATAATATTTGAGTACATTAGATAGAAATACAACCCAAATTCGCCCTATAAATGGGGAAGGGCTCGCAAAATCTGACTGATACATGCAAATCCAAAAGGCGCTGTAAGCGGCTAAGGCCGACATCATCAAATATAAAGCGCTGCATCAAAGGTTGAAATGAGGAGTTCATCCGAGCATGTGGGGGGCTACCTGCATGGCCACCGCCTCATGAGGGTTGAGACATCTCACACACACCCAGGAATCACCAAAAGCTGCTGCTGCATCACTGGACCATCAAGTATACGGATCTCGAGCATGCTGAAAGGAGCTAGAACCAAGGTACACCGCTCTCTAGACCTGTCTTCTAGAGTGGATGAGTTGATGTCGACAGAAGGAGGTCTACCATAGGTGAGGCAATAAGGGATCCCCAACTAAGACACGAGAGAAAATAGTAGAGCGAATAACAGACGGACACTAATGATGATGATGAAATGGGGGGTACTGAGTAGCAGATGGACGACTTCCCTTGTTAGAGCATGAAGGGCATGAATGACTTGGCAGCGACTGACACAATATCATGAGGGATAGGGGAAAATGGGACTGAAGGCCATAATGTGCGACACGAGAGAGGGACTAAGCAATGAAGGATGGAGGACTATAGCGGGATACAAAGGGACTCATGATAGACTCCATGAATGGGAGGATGACTCAACTCGGATGCTCTAAACAAGGGCGACACGATGGTGCTGCCACACTGTAAAGGTCCAATGGGGGACCATAAAAACATGAGTACAATAGGGTATCTCATGACAAAAATTAACATGAACAAGGATAAGTAAGGAGGAAAAGTGGTGCCCCAAGTACAAGTGTTGGAAGTGAGGAAATTTTATTTTGAGGAGATTGTGCTAGATCATCTACTATGCTATATGAATGGGCAACCCGACCAGAGGCAGCATTTCGGTGTAATGGGCCCTTAGGAATCCTAGGGTGAACCTCAGCTTTGGGTAGAGGGATTTGCAAGGGACCATTGGGTGTCGACAGAGGCTCTGTAGAACCTGAAGATGGGGACTCAGTGACAGACGGAGTGGGGAGTGTGGAGTACTGACGAGACCGAGTTTGAAGGTTAAGGTCGACGGTGAGAGGTTGGTCAGAGGCCATCATGAGGATCTGGTAATCGAAGGAACCGGAAGGGGAAGGTTGAGTGGATACTGGGGCATGAGGCGGTTGATTAGCTACGAATCCTTATTAAGGGAAAGGGTCGGTAAACACAGCGGGTTGAGAAGTAGCCGTATTGGGAGGGACAAGAGAGGAGGAATGTTGTCCCCGCACGGTGGCCTGAGACTCCCACATCTGCCGCATTTGAGGTAATAGGGGACAATTGTGAGTGTAATGACCATAAACGTCACAACACGAACAAGGCTTATTGGTGAGAAGCAGCCTATCTGGCTTGGGCTGAGAGCCCTGTGGCTGGTTGGCAGTGTTAGAATCAATACTTGAAGGGTTGGATCCATGATTACCAGAAGCGGATTGATTGCCTTTCCTCATCTTTGAGAAGGAAGAGGATTAGTTGCACCCTGCTACGAAAATACTTGCCCTGGAGGGGGTAGTAAGTGTGGTTGCGGGGGTAGAGAAGGTAAGGGAGTGGGAGGTCCAAATGCTGCAGGAGCTGGGACACCAGGTTGTGGGTAAGGATAAGGGGTAGGATGGGCAACATTGAGGTAAGAAGGAGTGTGGGCAAAAGGAGGAGGCATGTCATATCCTGGATACATGCTACTGGGAGGGGGAAAAGTGCCGGAGGTGCTGGCCCCTCCTGGAGGTTGAGCAGAGGTATGTGACAGAGCTCCAACGATATCATCAGCAGAGTGAGATGCCCCCGGGGCATTAGGGCCATTGGGTTTGGGGAGGTCAGGAAGGACAGTATAAACATAACCAAATTTAGTATAGATAAGGTCATATTTCAAGGCTATTTGTAGGGTGGCTTCTTCGGTTCAGGGAAAATGGGACGCGACATATTTGCCAATGGGAGGTAAGAAAGAGCGAAGGAACTAGTCCATATAAACCCGATCTTCAAAGGGGGGAGCGCGAAATAAGCTTCGTCTTCTTCGCCATTCCTGGACATGAGCGGAAAGGCAGGTCGAAGAGGATTGATGAAAAGAAGTCAAGAGTTCAGTACCAGTGTCATATCGAAGAGGGAGCTGGAAATAAGATAAAAAGGCTTGGGAAATGGTCACAAACATGGTATTTGAAGAGGTGGCCTGGTCAACATACCATTTAGAAGCTTCGTCGGTAAGCGTGCGTTGGAACAATCTAAGATGGATGGAGTCGTCAGTAATGGAATTGGATGAACACCACATGTGGAAATATCGGATATGGTTGGAGGGATCTTCACTAGCAAGGCCTTCGAACTTGGGAATGTCAGAGGGGAGCTTGGTTGGCATAGTAGGCCAACTAACATCGTGGCGAATGGGATCATTGATTAGCTGATTGAATTTTGGGAGACTGAGACCGGCCATATAAGGGAGCAAAGGGGAAGTCGAGGTAGGTCCCATAGTGGTTCCACTGGAAATGGACCCAACAGTAGAACTAGGGATGCCGCTAGTGCTAGGCCCTGAACTAGACATGGTGAAGGTAACAGGGGAAGAACCAGGAGTAGGGGGAGAACCCGAACAATTAGAAGAAGAGTCGGAGTGCGGACTCGGGGGAGGACTAACTCGAGGATGGTGGGAAGGAGGAAGTCGACCAACCAGAAACTGAGGGTGAAGGCCAACAAGTC
Source organism: Pinus albicaulis (assembly GCA_034641835.2). NCBI lineage: Eukaryota > Viridiplantae > Streptophyta > Pinopsida > Pinales > Pinaceae > Pinus > Pinus albicaulis. Next base: position 959,407,900 of record CM076583.1, on the reverse strand, counting down.
GCTGGGACAAATGCCGTGGAGGCGCAATGATGACGGGAAGAAGAAAAATTGACAAGGGCATGGAGGTGCAAAATCAAGTGAGGTCAATGTCGAAACAAGGGCAGAGAGGTGCAGTGTTAATTGATTTTAAAGTCTTTGCCAGGCAGTGTTAACCAGGCTCTTCTTCGCTTAGGGTCAGTGTGTGGCGTGCGTTAATTTTAATTTTTAAACCCAGACGTTTTGAGAGTAAAAGAAAAAGTGTGCTGCGTAACTGAAAATAAATCTGCAGTAAATAAGACTGTAATAATAAAAAATTAACAGCTAGCAATGCATCAATCTAACCCAAGAAGGTGGGTCTCTCAAAACTAGTCTATAAGAGGGAAAAAAAAATATAATCAAAACATGCTAAAAAGAGGCCACTAGATCTAAGGTCAGGAGGGACAGGGATCTAAAGGATAAATCTGCTGGAAAGAGGTGCAGAGAACAGAAAAGAGGCAGAGGCAAGGTTGTTGTAACAAAAGGGGAAATCAGCTAAAGGGAGGAGGGACGAAGAGGTGGCCCTAGAGGTAAACCCAAACAAAACTATATGAGGTGATTTGAAAGGGATAAGAGCTTATCTAAAGGGATCTAAAAAGGAGGTATCAGATCTCAAAAGAAGAAGGATGAAACTCTAAAAATTCATACGTCTGAAATAGCTAAAACTCGCCCACCGAATGTGGAGGGTACTAAAGCCCTAAGGGGAAATATTGCCACTTAGTTGAGTGAAAAAGATCAGAAACAGGTCTAACCGGGCAGAGACGGAGGCTGGAAAACCCTGACAAAAGATTCAGACAAACCCAGAAAAATTGCTGGAAAATTGTAGGAAAAAGTGCATGTCGCAGGTTCTGACCTGTTTTCAGTCCAGGTCGCAGGTTTGGGGCAGAAAAGTGCATCCTCAGGTCCAGGTCGCAGTTTTTGGGCTGATAAGTGACCCCTGTAGATCTGGGTCTCTTGGTGGAAGATTTCAGAAAAAATTGTCGTCTCAACTGCGGTTGATGTCTGTCACCTACGCAATAGGGCCAGAAACACATGGAAGTTAAAAATTTTAATTTTTGAGGGTTTTTAGAGGTGAAAAGCACCATAAAAATAGGAAAAACAGGAAACTGAAGAGAAACCCTAGGGTCTGAAATAGCTGGATATGCAGGAATATATAAAATGACAGCGATCGCAAAAGAAAACCCGTGTGGAGTCGCCAATTGTTAGTATGAACCTTTCGTCGGAAAAAGACCACTTGATCTATGCATAAAAAATAGCCCTAACATCAATTATGGCTGCCAATATCTTTAAATCTACAGTTAGTTGATCCAAATGAAGCTGCACAAATCCAGATCTATGCATAAAAAGACATTAAGCAGTAGAAATAAAGTTTTTCTCCATGCATCCAATAGACAAGACAAGAACAATGTGTTTGAAAGAATTTTTTGTATTAAAGGGGCACCTGAGAGGAAAACAAGAAAGGTGTTTCCAATTCTCCTCAATGGGATGGGTTCTTGAAAGTCCTCAGCATTTCAGATCTAAAATTTCTCTCTCTTGTTGGTGTAGAAAACCCAGACAAACATAGAACTCAAAGGGAGCTCACAAAACAAATGATGAAGAATGTGACAATGATAATGGCTCAAAGTCAGACCAAGAGTATAGATCCAGAGTGATCTAATGCAATGAAAGGTGACTAATGAATGGGAAAACCCTTCTATTTATAACAAAATATTAGGGCGGTCTAGAACTTGGTGCATGAATAAAATATTATTAATCAAATTTTAGAACCACCCTTTAGGAATATTTTATTATATTTGTTGGAGGGAAAAGGATTTTTGACTTGGGTCAATTCCTTTATTTATAAATAATAAATAAATAAATGATTTATTTATTATTTTAAGGAAATGGTGGAAATATAATTAATTAAATAATTATTTATTTAGTTATTTATAAATGATTTAGTCAAATTTAACTAGGAATATTATTTAAATAAGGATTAAGTAACTTATTCCTAGGAAATAATCAAATAAATAAGGATTTATTTAATTGATTTCTTTGTTTTGGGTTAAATATTACCATAAACAACTTAATAACGATGTTTTACTAAGTTATTTCACATAGTGAAAGCAATTTTACTTAGGGTAAAATTGGTCTTACATGGTGTACTTGGGTCCATCTAATGATAATAGGTTAGATGACCAAAAAATGGTGTAACACTTAATGTACGTGCAGGTAGTCTCCTCGAATGATGTGTTCGATGTATCATGGTTACAAGGCGGCAGACTCGGATTCCTATGGATAAACGGATTGCAACCTAGAGGGGTCTCCCTTTATATACTCAATGGTACGAGAATCACAAGTCTGTACTAACACTGTCTGGAGCCAGATGGCGAACGACAGCTACTAGGTTTTAAGACGTCGGAACACATCTCTAACTTAGACCACTAGAATATTTCGTTAGGTTTCAATGTCGCCTTAGGTTAATTGAAATAGAGTTTAACATTGATCTTGGATTAGGTTTCAATTTCTAGGCCTTAACGTATGTCGGATCTGAAATCTTCCTAAATGTAAAACTATATGTAGAAGGATACCATTTTCGTTCAATGAAAGCTATCTACAAGAAGGAAAGAAAACTCTCAAGCAATAGAGAATAATGAAATCATGCGAAAACATCCACTAATGCATCTAATGCAATCTAAGGAAAACAAAACACTTTCCTAGCCTATGAAATGCTAGTTATGCGAGAGAACGTTTCATTTTCAAAGCAAAAAGAATGCAATATTTTGGCTTTTTCTGTGCAATAGAGAAAATAATGCACTAAATGACATGAAAAACAAAACTAAACACTAGCCCGAGAGAGCGAATGTAAAATTTGAAATGGAATGACTCCAAGAATATAAAACAAGCACAACAACACCCAAAACAATGCTACAATATTTTCAAATCAAAGAGAAATATCCAAAATGACCCATACAAGCAATGTAATCGGTGCTTGGAGTAAGAGGAAGAAAAATCAAACGAGAAAGGAAATGATCATTAAACCAATGAACATACTCAACAAGATCAAAGAGGCCAAGAGAAATTAAACAGGGAATGAATCCGATAGCTATCAAGAAACTCGATCTCCAAACAGAAGGCTCAGTGCACCAAGGAACTCAGAAACCCTAAGAACTCAAGTCACACTGATAAAAAATGGACAAACAACTGAGGAAAACAAGCCTCTAGCAATCAAAGATAGTCCAAAACACTTCAATTACTCTTAAGAATAACCCAAGAACAAGTACAATCGACCAAAAACTCATGAAAATATCACACCCAAAAACTTACAGGGGTCGGTGCGACTGGGAGGTGGTATTCAGCACCATATAGGGGATGGCGCGAGTGCTACAAAAACAACATTCACCAATCATCGCGACTTTTTAGGGAAAAATTGCGCCAAGCCAGTTAACCAAGGAAAAGGGAAAAACTCAACAGAGCAGAGGTCAATCTTGACACTCTGGGGTTGAACAAGGGTTTGAAGCATAGTTAAAACAACCAGAAAGGTAAGGAACAAGACAAAAACCCAAAAAATGACCCAACAAGATCAAAGACAAACTCACTCAGTCCCCAGCGGAGTCGCCAACTTGTTATGTAGGTAAATCCTCTCTGCGGACAGAGACGATCCCTCTAGCCCTAGAGTGGGTCTAGTAACAAGGAATCATGCTAGAGTGTAGGTTCCTAGATATTTGAATGAAAGAGGATGTGATAAGATGGCCTACCTGTGGTCCAATTCTATTGTCAACAATCGTAGTGGTGATGAGAACTTATCGCTCCTGATTTGGCAAGTCACAATCCCTTCGTTTATCGCGCTTGGAAACCTGCACAGAGATCAACAAATGATAACGTATACCACATACTAACTTCATCCAAAAACTACTAGTCAGTCAGAGAAGACTAAGGATATTGCATTCGATAAAGACAAAATACAAGATGGGAACCAAACAATAGTCACTTATATTATTAGGTAGAAAGAAGAGATACAACCATGCTCTGACGTTGTGGTCTCCTCCAGCGGGGTTTGAACGATGCACGTCTCAAATCTCATCGAGGAATTCAAATGGGATAAAGGCCCTCTCGATGGATTTCCTCCTTGTTCTACCTTCTCTATAACTCAGTTATTCAGCTATAGTTCAGTCCTTCAAGTTCAACACTTCAACTGTATAATTCTCTTTGTTTAGCTAGCTTTCATAAAGAGAGAAGGCTTGTTTATATAGAGAAAAAGGAGGAGGTTGGGATCCCTACAATTGTGGAAGGGAGGCCTATCCTTTAGGAGTGTTCCAAGAGAGGTGGAAACTAAACTAAAGGAGGAGGCCCATGGTTGTTTCAGTTCAACCACTCCCAATCACTCATCCCCAAGGTGGTTGGAATGGAACCTCCGCCTCTATTTTTTAAAAATATTTCATAAATAGCTTGACACGGGTGTCTAATTGGCACAGAGTGCTAAGTGGTGCGGGCTCAATGTTAAATTTCCAGGTGGGCACGAGGAGGTAAAGGGCTACTCACGCCAAGGAGAAAATAGGGATTTTTACAGCTCTGCTTAGGGAAATGTCAACAAGAAGAATGTTGGCAAGGATGTTATTTTTAAAGCATGATACTGCGTACTGGTCATAGAAATGACCCTCTAATGTGTGAGTTGGGGATTGTAGGGATAGTGACAAAATGTTGTGTAACACACTTGACCACCTGAGAATTCCAAAAAATGTGTCCCACATGTCATCCTATGATTGTTCTACATCATCTTGACATCATACACCACCGAGGCTTCCACGAATGCTACTCATCAATTCCTCCTAAGAATTAGGTCTCACCATGCATCATTATTTGTTTCGTCCATGTTATTAAATGTAAAAAATCACTGATACAGTAGAGGGGGGTTCCAGAACATTGTTTCTTATTTATTTTAGATTATAAATTTTTGGCCACAAATATGAATTCGTCACAGCAAATGACAGAAACATTCCCATATCCATAGAGTCTTGTCCTTGGAAATAAAACATGTTGTATATTTGGATCCCACCGAGCAAAAAATATCTAGGTTACATGTCAAGTAGGTCCCCCACCTCACTGACTTCCACCAATGACCGCTATGATCCACCACATCATCTCTCTAGTCCTATCCCCAAGAATTTGGCCTTGGGTACATTTGGAAACCACCGGGAAAATTATCATTGCGTTGTGTATAATGTGGGCCCTCTATTTTTTGTTTATGTTGTTAAAACACATTTTCCATACTAATCATGTTCATTGGCCACTTTCATTCCCTTATCGCTTCCTTGCCACTCGTATGTTGACTCAATTGTGGTTCTCACAACCAAATACCCAAATTTAGACTTTAAGCTTAAAAATTTTACGGACCAAACCTTTTAATCTAGGAAGCCTTTTTGAACTACAATATGCTGTAGGAAATCCCTTTCAAAGCTCTATTGATATATGTTAGTTGCATTAACATATGATCTGATTTCCTAAGGGAAAATTAGGTTAGAATATAAGGTGTCGTAGAAGCACTTGTTCACCAATCTGCTTGTAACCAGCTGAACTGTGCCACTCATTTGACATCTATGAAAAACTATTTTCAACATATCCATATAAATGCAAAATTTCCTCAAGTATTTTCATATAACAAATATTCTAAATCATATTTAATAATATGATTTTGTAGAAAATAATTGGTAATCACTCTATTCCAAATCTATAATTTTCATCTTGGAAATTCTTGTTATTACATTTTTCCACCATGAAGGTTTTTCTCACCATCCTAGACCTCGAATTTTCACACATACATATATTTCAATAAAATTATTCCACAAACCCCTACTATCATTGACTTCATGGAGATATTGGTACCAATTGACAAGGAATCCATCGATGTTCATGACAAGTCCCCTGTCATTTCCACAAATTTGGCATTTCAACAAGAGGAACGAATCTCATTCCTAGATACCATGAGATTTTTTCACTTCCAATTTTTTATAGGATGATAAAAAACCCCAATTATCAAGACAACTCATAAAAAAAAAATTCAATAATGAAATTTAATTGTTATTTTAGTTTTTCTCCTCCAATTTTACAAGTTTTATTTTCCTTGAGGGTATTTATGCAAGGTTTAAAGTAATTATTTCTTATACTCCTACCCCTAATTTTTGTCATACCATCAACATTCTAAATGGATTTACAATGTAATTGCGTCCTCTATGGGCACCTCAAATTCCTAGCAGATGCTTTTGGAATAATAGACTTTATGCCGACCTTAGACATCCTTTTCAGGGTTCTAGCTTCAAAATCATATAAATATAATAATAAACTCTTTGTTGCTAATATTGTAATAACACAAACATGAAATTCTGATTACCCTCCAGTTGTTCATTTTCTCTTATCATCTTAGTTATGTGAACTTAACCATGACAAATACTTCCTCACTCTGATACTACTTGTTAGTATTTTTAAGTCCGTAATTTTAATTGAATACGAAGGAAAGATAAAAAAACAAATAGGAACCTGAATTCATAAACATAGACACAAGATGTACATGGTATAACCCTGATAGTGTGTCAAGGAAACCTCCATGGGGCAAGGTATTGCAATACTTTTATTAATCAAGTTAAATCAATGACTCTCTGATACATTTTTCCTCTTGGGCTACAACATTTTAATCAATAGGCACCATTACAAAATTCCCATCATTATAGAGCCTCTTGATCTTTATAACAATATTTGTTGAGGTAAAAAATTACATTTACATAATATTTTAATTGTTTTCATTTTAAACAATATAAAACTTTTCAACAATTATCCTAAACCCTTTCCCATGCCCGTTCATTATATTTTTTTCATGCCAAGATATGTTGAACACCGCTACAACTTCTCTACCAAAAATGTTTTTGTGAACATGTCTGAAAAATTCTCCTATGTGTGGATCTTTATGAGAGATACTTCGTTGCAATCAATTATCTATCTTACAAAATGGTATTTCACGTCAATGTGTTTAATATTGCAGGTGGAGCGATTAGTTGGATGTTTGTAGCTTTAGGAAACAATTGTTTTCCCCACTACTGTGGTAGAGTATATAGTTTCTTCACATGCCTGTAAAGAGAAAATCTAGTTAAAGGGTCTACTCAATGAGCTTGGAATGATGTAGGAGAAAGTGAATGTATTTTGTGACATTCAAAGTTCTATTCATTTCACTACTAATCCGATACTTTGTGTGAAGGTTCAATTGATCAAGTCTTTCAAGCATTATTTTTCCTACAATGGTATCATAGGAAAACATTTCATAGATTTCATTCTCATTGCTTTGTGAAATTGTAACACGGTTAGTCCCATGGAAGTTGAGATACTTGTGGAATTCCTGAATAAAATAACATGAGGATAAATAATTGATAGAGTTATGCAAATTGACACAAAATTTATTGCATTTCAAATTATTTGAAGAATGATTCAAAATTTGTATTGTTTCCAATAAGGATTGAAGATTGATGTGCTGCAAATGAGGAGCATATGCATTCTCAAAAGATACTCTAATAAAATTATCATGAATGTGAAGTTCAAATATTCTTTCAAACAGTTTAATGAGTTAATTTGCAATATAAATTGACATTTCTCTTCTGACATCATTAATTTTAAGAATATTTTTTTCTATTTTCATGCATAATTTGGAAGTTGTTATTAAAGGGTTGCTTTATAAATGGCGAAGTAAATAATTCTATACCATTGAAAATATATTTTTGATCTAGATCATTTAGATTTCCATGCAACTGAACATTTTGAAAATATTTATTATTAATCATAATGTACGTATTAGTATCTTTAAATTACTTATCCCAAATATTTGAGAAAGTATGTAAAATTACAATTGGTTTGAGAAAGGTATTAGCTAGATATATGAGCAAGATTCACTTACATGAGTTTTTAATTTGTGATCAAAAATCTTTAAATTATGTGTTACATCGCAATTTCCTTGCATATTATGATTTTCATAAGAAAAGGGGAAATCAATACTATCACATTCATCATCCTTTGCATAAATATCATAGAGAGGTTCATTATTAGGAAAATATAAAAGTGTTATGTCAGTTACATGCTCCTGTTGATTATTCTTATTAGTATCAACATTATCATAGTAACACAATGATTGTAAATTGGAATTTGTACATGAATCATCACATATTTCAAGATTTCAATAGGGAATTTGTTGTCCATCATCATATTCGTCATATATTAGTGGTTTGAATAATCAACACGAACATAAAATGAAATAAAATCAGATTTATTGAATAAATTGTGACATACCTTTTGTCTTATAAGATATGACCTCGATATTGAATCACTTGATTGAAAAGGGCGTTGAACAATTGATTATTGATGTGCATATAATGTGGATTTTTCCTAATCGGGTGTGATAGATGTATCCTCCTCGAAATATATTTATTCACAAATGCCATTAGTACTATTATCGGGGAATTGAAATAGGGATAAACTGAATTCAACATTGGTCATTCAATTTTGAGATTCTACATGAGATAGGTATACCTCTTGATTTATAATAGAAGGATTTTCGTGGTAATAAAAAAATTGAGATTATCATGTGATATTCAGTGTTAAACATTCAGTTTGTAAAGCAATAGAGGAAAAACATATTTATTTGGAATCATCAAATTCTTTCTACCAACTTAGAACTCCAAATTCTTCATCACTAAATTAATGTATTGTTTCTTGAAACCCTAAATTAGAGTTATCAACTTGTTCATTCAAATCACAACAAAAATCACTCACTTATTTCGAGGGATACGTACTTGGATAATGTTCAAAAATGGTTACATGAAAATTCTTCAAAGAAGAAATGTTGTGAGGAGCAAGTTCCTTGTACCATTATCGGGGTGACCTTCTAAGGGCAACATGAACAACTTCATTTGACTATCTTCATGATAAACTCCAATATCTTGTATCCACTCATGGAAACCGGTCAAATGTTAAGGAGGATCATCATCATCATCTTCTCGACGTTGAGAGAGATAGTTGTCCCATACATTTGTGTCATGCATCTCATTGGGAAAACCAAATATGTTATACAAATCAAGAGGAGAAAGTAATGAATATAAGCCAATGAATCCCAAGAAAAAGGCATATAAAATATATTAACAATACAAATAAATTAAGAATTAACTTAGTGAAAAAATAAACAAAGAAAATTTTCTTCAAACTTCCAAACGGAGTCGTGGTGTACTCCCATTCACTAGTAGGTCATGGACTTAATCTTTTATCATTTACGAGAGAAAACAAAATATTTACACTTCATTCCCCAACCATGGTGTTAGAAAGGATATAAAATGGCACTGTTGTAGAGACTTATTGTAGCTATTCCCTAATTGGAGAACGAATTCGACGTAATCAACGTGACGTGGATAATAAAGAAGTAATTGTCCACAGATGGAAAGGTCTCGAAGGAATCGAAGGAACCATGAAGGGGGCGAATTTCTAAGTTCAACAGATCGATCGCCAACGAGGCCTCTCGCAAGTGTCAATGAAAAGAAAAAAAAGTGACTAACGATGACGTTCCATGAGCGATGACGACCTTAGGGTTGGAGACATGGTGTGAAAGCATGGTTGAAGTTGTTGATACAAGATTTTTAGACCTATGAATATGTATGGGTGAATGATGACGATTAAACAGTTGTGTTGAATGGGAGAGAGACTTAGGTATCCAGGTAGCGAAAGCCTACTGGAGGCATGTTCAAAGATAATTTTTGTTCCTAGAATCCCCAGTCGTCTGCAGAGTTTTTACGGATATTTTCGGAAAACGTCAGAGTCGGTTAATCCATGTAAGCCCATCGAACCTATGGCAAAGAAGAAAAATTCGGTGGAGCCGCGTAAAGAAAAAATCTTGTGAAGACCTACATTGACAAGGAAGTCGTGGAGCCTTGTTGAATTGAGGAAGTCCATCCATTAAGGGTTAATCCATTTAGGAGGTTCAAAAGAAAAAGAATCAATTCAATTTTTCAGTGACCAACCATAACCTGAACGCGCAAGATTAGACAATTTTCTGACAGTTCATATTCGTTGTGTAAAGGACTTGCATAGAGGGTTTCTGGAGTCTAAGATTCCATAATCACCACATGATTCATAAGATGTGTTTCTCCAGGACTTTTGTTTGATAACCTGTATTACAAGTGTATACAATATGCTTTGACCTTATTATATAATGACGGGAAAGCACCCAGGGAGTGGCATAGTCGAAGTGTGGTTAGCGAGAGTGTTTTCACGACTGTTATCTATGATGGCGAATGCAGTGGAAATTGTTGAAAGAGTGTGCTGAGCACAAGGTGTTAGGCTTTCAGATTAACATGAGATAGAGGTTTCCTGGACTTGGAAATTGCTCGATGAAAACCATAAATCCTTCTTCGTATTCGGGGTTAAGGCTTGCAGATGCAATAGGGCCTTCATATACACTCAATTATATGCAAGGAAAAATGAAAATTTTGATGAATTCGTGGAAGATAAATGCACTTGAGTGTTGATTCATCCCAAGGAATGCATGCATGTCATTGGGACTAGGATGGATTTTGTGGAGAATAGATTCAAGTCAGAGTTTATTCATTTTCCAAAATTTGGAAGGTAAATGCGACATGACATAGGCTCTAAATAACTTTTTAATAGAAAATGAAAAGAAAAGATCATTCGGAAAAGAAGCACCGAATGTTTCAAGATATTTCAGGATAAGAAAACGATGGATTAATCACCCTGTTAGTAGCAATGAAAAAGGAAAAAAATTGATGGAGATGAAAAATTTGCATGTAAATAGGCATATGACTCCAAAAGTATAGATGTAGCCTTAAGTGATATAGAGGTATATGTCATAATATGAGGAAGGATGTGAGATAGGAAAACATGTGAGATTTTCAAATACCTTGATGTTGCCAAGGTAGGATCTCGAGGTGAGTGGTGTTCGCTCACTTGGCCAATTTTGATGGATTTAGTCAAGGAAAATTCAAAGTCGAGTTTAAAGGGAGGATTGTTTGATAAATGTGACCTAGTGGTGGAGTCAAGATTGTGTCAACAATTATGGTTAATATTTTTTGTTTTGGTCACCTTTCGTTGTTAAATCATGGTATTACATGTAGTTGAAGTCGTTAAAAGGTTAAGAGTTCTCCATTGTATTGTGCCAGAGTAGAAAGGTGAAAGCTCACTTGGTGAGGGCCAAGAGGTTGGCTAGCTACATGTTTTAGCTAAGGACAATAATAGATCCATTCTTGGTTGGTTTTTCCCCAATTGGAATTTTCCAACGTAAATTATGGTGTGCATGATTTAAATATCTTATTGTTATATGTGCTTATCATATTTTTTCTATCATATTTTTTCAAAGAATAACAATTTGTTTCTTATACAAAAACCCAAAAAACCTTATTATATTTTGTATCCATCACCATAACCCACCTAGACAACCCACTTTACCTCTAACCAAACTGAATCACCAATTACTTAGCTTAATAATCAATTCACAAGATGTGCAATGATAATATATGCCTCTAATTCCATTTGAAAAAATAAGTAGCAACAAGTATTTTCTTTAACCATCGTTAAGTGGGTGGATTCAAAATGAACAAATTCCTCTTAAAATCATGAGCAAGGCCCTTCCTTTTAACATATATGCATTAAAAGGAAAAGTGGTACCTATTATTCACCTATATATCAATCCTAGATTCAATCGTTACCGATTCTATCAAAGCTCATTTGTCACCTCTCGGTTACCACATAGTGAGATGGGAATATACAGTAATTGAATGGATAAATTCAAAAATATATTATTAATATTAGCTATTGCCTGACATTCGCTAAGTTGATAGGTATTATTAATTTTACAATTAGGTTTTTAGAATTTCTATTTTCAAAAAAATAAAAATGATGTAGAATTTAGATTAATAATTTAAGAATTATATATACAATTTAATTGAGGAAATCAAGAGTGTTTTAATATCTTTTTCATTTTAAAACTTAAGTAATGTATTTGCAATCTCTATTTTGACATTACAAATTATCAATATAAAATAAATGAAATGGCAGATAAGTATTTTTATGGCTATTGATATTTATTAATCATTTAATTTATTTAGTTATGTTGATTTCAACATTGAAAAAAAAACATACCACTAAGGCACTACAAAATTTTGTGAAAATGATAACATTTTTATCTACTTCTCTATAATCCTTCTCTTCATGGCTATTGAAATTTATTAACCATTTAATTTATCTAATTATGTTGATTTCAACATTGAAAAAAAAAACACACCACTAAGGCACTATAAAATTTTGTGAAAATGATAACATTTTTATCTACTTCTCTATAGTCCTCCTTTACACTCCGGATAAAAGAAGAAATACTTAACTCATACGCAACATAAATAAATTGTTCACTCCTATATTAACAACCACTACTTGTATTTGTAATTTATTTCATTTCTATTCTTATAGGGGTTATGCCCTGCTCCTCTCTTCAAATACATTATATCCATAAAACAAGCACACAAGATTTCTGAAGCCCAAGTTAATTTACACATACAAAATACAACTAAGTTGATTTTATTATTGAAGTTTTTGTTTAAACCAAAAATATCACATTTTCACTGTATTTTAAGTTTGCTAGTGGAAAACAAACCACGAAATGCTTTAAATTTAAAAATGATAAAAGAAAAAACAGACCACTAAGGCACTGCTTGTATTTGTAATTTATTTCATTTCTATTCTTATAGGGTTTATGCCCTGCTCCTCTCTTCAAATACATTATATCCATAAAACAAGCACACAAGATTTATGAAGCCCAAGTTAATTTACACATACAAAATACAACTAAGTTGATTTTATTATTGAAGTTTTTGTTTAAACCAAAAATATCACATTTTCACTGTATTTTAAGTTTGCTAGTGGAAAACAAGCCACGAAATGCTTTAAAATTAAAAATGATAAAAGAAAAAACAGACCACTAAGGCACTGGAAAATTTTGTGAAAATGATAACATTTTTATGTATTTCTTTATAGTCCTTCTCTACACTCACAGATTAAAAAAAATAAAAATACTTAACCGATACCCAACATAAATAAATTGTTCACTTTTATATTAACAACCCTACTTGTATTTGTAATCTAACTCATTTCTATTCTTATGAGCGTATTCTTATGCCTTGCTCCTCTTTTCACATACATTATATGTGAAAAACAAAAACACAAGATTTCTCAAACCCACGCTAATTTACACATACAAAATACAACTAAATTGATTTCATTATTGAAGTTTTTGTTTAAACAAAAAAATATCAGATTTTCACTATATTTTAAGTTTAGTAGTGGAAAACTAACCACGAAATGCTTTAAGTTTAAAAATAAAACTCCCAGATCAAACTTGTCTTCTAAATCAATTGAGAGTAAAATAAAGATGGAAAAAGATAAACTATAACCGTGAAAATTTGAGCCCTTTCAAATCCACTCAAAATCCAAAAAATTCAAAAGTTCAAAACGATGGATAAAATAGTACGCTTACAATACTTTAAGGCAACAAGACAAAAAGAGATTCGCAATAGACTTTATTGTAATTAAGAAACATTATATAGTGGGTATTTAAAATGATTCAATTTGTCGTGATGTAGAGTTTTGCTTTTTCTGACTCATTTTTCTACATTTTAATAATTTAATCTTTTGAATTAAAACAACGATAAAATAGTACTCTTGCAATACTTAAAACAGAAACCAGACAGAAGGAGATTCTCAATACACTTTATTGTTGTTAAGAAACATTATAGGGTGGGTATATTAAATGATTCGATTTGTCGTGACGTAAAGTTTTCCTATTTCTTACTGATTTTCTAAATATTTAATAATTTAATTTTTTAAATTAAAAAAATGTTTTTGAAAGGATATTCCATGAACAATATTTAACTAGCAGTTGCCTCAAAAGGTGCAAAGAGAGGCCAATAGGATTTTCAAATAAAAAAAGTTGTACAAGAAAATAACAATAACAATTAAGACGTTAAACTTAAATTTATTTCTTAAGTTTATAATATGTAACTAAAATATTCATGAATGTCAACAAGATGCTAGAATATTAAATATTAATTTGATTATGTCATATTCAAAAGGAATCCAACAGTCCCTTCACGGAAGAACGAAAATTTGCAGGACTTAGTTAAGACATACAATTTGAAGCTCAAAATGAATCCTACTTTTACTACTCATCATATAAGTTTAAAATTTAAATGCATAAGAAAGCATGTCTACAGCAAGCAGCTAAATTCATGCTTACTAATTCCTACCTGCTCTTCAAATAGTAGCCCATTCTCATCTTCAGATCCAAGCTAACGTAATATAAAAGCATGCATAAGTAGTAATACAAAAGCATGCACAAGTTGTGAAGATGCAATACTAGCTTCAATAAATGTAGATATAAGGGGTTTACAGCAAGTAGCTAAATTCATGCTTACTAATCCCTCCCTGTTCTGGCTTCAAATAGTAGCCCAGTGACATCTTCAGATCCAAGCTAAACTAATGGAGAAGTATGCATAAATTGTGAAGAAGCAATACTCACTTCAAGAAAATAAGATATAAGGGTAAGACACAATGAATTTGAGAATGTTAATATACCAAAACTACTTTATTATTCCCCTATTGAGATACTGTCGCTTAGTGTCCCTTGCTCGAAGAAAACAAAAAGAAAAAATCTGCAACAATACTAGTCCCATTTTCCTATATAGGAAACATTGGAATATCACAAAAACTACATCACAACAAAAAATTATTAGTCCACTTTTCCTAATGGGCAAACATGAAAATTTCCCAAAACTACGTCACAACAAAAGAACACGGCAAGACGGATACACTGGGGTATATTAAAAATATTTTAGTGAATAATAACGTGAATTTGAAGCCAGGCACCAAAAGCTTCCGAAGAGATGTTATCAGTACGTGCATGGGCATTATATTTCTTGTACTTCAATAAATTAGTTTCTTAGAGGTAGGCTATTTGCAATTCAATTTCAATTGAAATAGCTTTCCAGATATACGACCTTACTTGTGCACAGTAGATTTAATCGGACTGTATAGCAACTTTTTCTTGGGGAAGTTTCACCCACACACACACATAACAGACAAAAGAAACAGAAACTAAAATATGTAGTTCTTATTGCCTCTCTACATTCCAATACACCTCTGAAGGCTAACATAACAATTTTGCTCACTAATCATATCCTGGACCAATGACCTAGCTTGCAATGAGAAGCTAATAGATGAGAAAATATCAACAGCATTTGCAAAACTATTTTGGTCTAAAACCATATTCAATAATTTGGCTTGGATATGTACCAAAAAAGTTACAGAACATTGTGAGACATCCAATTTCCATGATTATGTGGAGATTGATTGTCTGCAAGCATTAAGTTTGACCTCCATGGTATGATTTTTAGTTTACATAAGAATGCCCCTTACTATGATCATTGATTTCAATAGAGTGAATAATGAGTATCGTAATGCCCCTTACTATCACACATGGCTTCAATAGAGTGAATAATGAGTATTGTAAACAGAAAAGGGTCAGTTAGCCCAAAGGACATTAGCAACATTATATCTTGATTGCAGATTGCGTGCCTTAAAAAGGCAACAAGAAGAAATCACCTTGTAAAATGGGCAAGGTCATCAACGACCTTATATTTTGATCTTGAATGCAAATGGCAACCGCTAGTTAGCTAATAATATTAAATTAGCTTTTATTCTCAATAATTGAATTCATTAGCATTGCATGTCCAAACATTTCCAAATCCAGTTGCTTAACAAGAAGAGAAATTATTCGATCAAAGGTGAAAATATTCAACTATTCTCCAAGATCAATCATAGTCAATGTCAAAAGCACAATAATTGTAAATTCAGCTAATGTCAATTTGTAAATCACAATGATTAGCATGCAACAAAACATAGTTCACAGCAGCAAATAAGTTGCGGGACATCTTTCTATATCAAATGAAAAAAAGCATAGGAGTGAATTCATCATATGAAACTTCGTCAAGTTATATAGTTATAATATTCATTACATGTAGTGAAGTAGAAAAACTAAAACTGACAAATTAGAACTGAACAACAGCAAATAAGTTGCGGGACATCTTTCTATATCAAATGAAAAAAAGCATAGGAGTGAATTCCTCATATGAAACTTCGTCAAGTTATATAGTTATAATATTCATTACGTGTAGTGA
Source organism: Pinus albicaulis (assembly GCA_034641835.2). Lineage (NCBI taxonomy): Eukaryota > Viridiplantae > Streptophyta > Pinopsida > Pinales > Pinaceae > Pinus > Pinus albicaulis. Next base: position 959,391,644 of record CM076583.1, on the reverse strand, counting down.
AGTAAAAAAACTAAAACTAACAAATTAGAACTGAACAAGAAACACAATTAACCCTGTCAAATTAGGAAACAGATGGCCAAAGTCCTTAGTCCAAGATCTATTTACAAGTTGATCATATTCACCTGAAGACAAGCTCAAACCAACAGACAGTATCTCTGCTACCAATAGATACGTTTACAGGAGACCAAGGAAACTGTTATGTATCACACGCAAAAATTCTTATAAAATCCTCTTTTTAGAGTAGATAAAGTGATTCAGTTACAATAATCATATTGTACACTCAGATTACAAGGAAGAGCCATTAAATGGAGACTGCCACTACTCCTGAAAGATACATTCACATGAGATAAAAGCAGCTAGCAAGTATCAAAATATTGACGGCAATTTCACCCATCATACTTCACCAATTGACAGTCGTAAAATGTATCGTGTGAACTACAAAACAAGGAAGGCCAACCAACTTGGATAAGCTAATCGCTCGTCCAGTCCCCCATACACATAAGACTTCAATAGCACAACTTTTCTATCGAATATCACTATTCACCTTTCGCATAAAGTAACCGCTCTTACAGAGTAAATAGAAAATAGGAACAATTTTTAAAACTTGGCATTCTGAAGCATCCCTATGGCCTATCCTCACCTTCAAGTGTACATTTCTCTGTAGCATTATTGTGATCTTTCACAGTAAAGCATCATTTTTCCATGCTAACCTCTAGGCTCCAATCCATCTAGGGGGCTGAAAGCATAACTGAAGGATGTGCAATGCTTAAATTAGCCAAAAAAAATGCAGCAGTAGAATTGATCATGGTAATCTTGATATCAGCACACAGCAAGCACAAGCATGATAAAGAGAGAGTGGATCTTTCAAAAGTGTGGCCATCTTTAATTACCCATGAATACATATTTAGAATATATGTTTGTCACAAAATTGGAGACTCAAGATACATATAGCTCTTCAGCTTACTATAGAACCTGTTTTCACTGGATGAGCAACAAAATTATAGTGCTTGGCATGAACACCCCGCACTGATCTTCGAAGTTTGGAGGTAAGAGGTGACTGCACCACTTGATCTTCATGAATAAACTCCGAGATGCCACCCAAACACTGGTTTTGGTTCGATTCGGCGATCTGACCAAAACCCAGTTCACAGAAATGATTTCCTTTCAAATTAGGCTTCGAATCAATAGCCTTCAGAAGTTCTGGCTATTAGATTAGTTCAAAAACTAGATTTACTGTAATACATGAATCGAGGAACACATCTTGAGGATTATCGCAGCTCTGCAGAAACTTCTCATCCATCGAACTACACCCCTCGCTTGCGCGCTCAGCACAATACCTAGTAAAATGAACAAGATTTTTGTGCCTGAAACCCTTGCAATGGGTTCGATATTCACCAGGGTAACAATATATCGATGAGACATTACATTTAACGGTCTGCACCGATCGAACCTGCAAAAAAAGGGAGAAAATCAGCATGGCATTCGAATAGGGGACATTTGAAATTTGAAAACAAGTAAAAAGGGAACCAGTTTACAAGGTCTGAGACAGGGGCCTGCTGTCATATTGAAAATATTTTCATAGCCTTCATTGCAGTTACACCTGTAGCCGAACTTGGATTCGGCAACAGGAGCCCTCTCCGCACACAAAAATCCCAGATTTACATGCATGAAAGCGATTTGATTTTGATTTAGCTGGATGGATTTGATTAAACGGAGTAAAAATCATATTACCCAAATTAGAAATGGAAACTCAGTATGATTTTATGATTTTTTTGCACACGTCTTACTAGTGACATGTGTCATTATCAAAATGAATTGGTTGATTTTATGATTTTTTGCACACGTCTTACTAGTGACATGTGTCATTATCAAAATGAATTTGTTGACGAAAAAGCACCTATATTAATTCAAAACATAAGGCCTATCGGCCTAAATATAATTAAAGATAAAATTATTAAAAAAAAAATATTTAAAGAAAATACAGGAGTAAAAGAAAATATAGGAGTCTGAATTAATTTTAGGTATATTTTAGATTTTTTTTTAAATAAATAATATTAAGTTATTGTTTTTCAAATAAATAATATTGGGTGTAATATTGAGATTTGATAAATAGTATATTATTTTCCATTTTTAAATATAGGAGTCCTGGAGTATTTTCATTGGGCTATGGAGTCTATTCTTCTTTTAATACAGGAGTAAAAGAAAATATAGGAGTCTGAATTACTTTTAGGTATATTTTAGAATTTTTTTTAAAATAAATAATATTAAGTTATTGTTTTTCAAATAAATAATTGGGTGTAATATTGAGATTTGATAAATAGTATATTATTTTCCATTTTTAAATAAAGAGTTAATATTGTTAATAATCAAATAGATGTAAGAAGAAAATAATTAAACAAAAATTACATAGATAGTGACTAATACATTGATTTACTAGTAAAATTAAAATTTTGTAAAGTTTTGAGTTTATTTTTTTGAAGAAACCAATATCCTTGACTTAAATGCAATAAAGTTGACCAATGACCTTCTCTTCATTAAATGAGCTTCCAAATCAACATTGGAACATTACAATTGAGCACCCCTAGACTTCTAAAATCTTTAACTAACAAAATTGACCTCATTCACTAGTTCAAATTTACCTAACAATCCCTTCTATAAACTTGACCTTACAATTATTTGGGATTCAATTTCAGAAATTTGCATGGTCCTCTCCCCTATGATCTAAATCTATGTCAAGACATTAACAATAGTGGTACACATGGCTATCTTGTAATATTTTAGTCTGAATGTATTTTATGAATTTATATTTCCAAGTTTTATTTTATTCATTTTTTAAATTATTATTACTATCTTGACACATATGTTTGGTATTATGAATAACAAAACAAAAATGTTTACACATAGAGCTCATAATGGTAACATCTAATGAGGAAGAAAATATATATTCTTATATAATGTATTTAGTATTTTCTTATCTGGCAACTTATGAGACAAGTTCTAAAATATGTATTTGTAATCTATTGAAAAGGTCATGATGCCTTGTGATAATACATATGTATATTAGAGTTATTTATCCAATATGAAAGTTATTAATTTTATTTTGTGTAATTTTGTTTAATTGATTTGTTTCTAAGTGATTTTTTGGAAAATTATGCTCGGGAGATGAAGATTCATCTCATGTTAACACTTACCTTAGGATTATGTTATTTTTAAGGTTGTCTTTCTCTCCCTATATTTTCTACGGCCAACTTTGAATCAAAATAGCCCCTATTCCATGTCCATTTACAATTTTTGACCTTTTCGTTATGTTATTTTTGTTGTCAAACATTCTCTATTTCCATTTTATACTTATACCACTACCAAGGTTTGTTGTTTAGTTCTTCCTTTTATTTAAATGTTTCCCACATATGTCACTTGGTTAACCACATTTTGGAGGTCTTGGTGATCACTTCCTCTCATATATTCAACAGATTGTGTGGCTTCCACCACACAAAAGGCTAATCTACCCATTTTTTTAGTCTCAATTTCTGTGCCTCATCGCAACATATACAACACCCATCACAACATATATAAACTTGTTCTTTAAGGCATAGTGCTTGGCCATGTTTTTCTGCAGGCCAAGGTCCCTTTATGTCTTCTTCAGCTACTTGTTTTCATCCTTATAATACTCAATGATATACTTTTCCATGCCAAGCTTTCTTTACAGGTCTTTGATCTTATCATCCTTGCTTTGGAGCAAGATGCTTGTAACCCTCTCCTCATCTTCATTTTCACTGTCAAGGTCAATAAATTCAAATTTTTGTTTAGTTTCATGCTTACCTTTACTATCTCCAACAGTGACCTTTTCATTGCCTTTGTCTAGCTTCTTTGTTGATGTGGAAGGCATGGCCCCTTGCCTTTTGGAGAAATCAAACACATGCCTTTCTCCTTTTTGGTATGTCAAAGGAAGAGGTTCAATATTGTGTACCTCAGTGCCATATGTCTTGCTTCCATCTTTGTTTGGCTCACTGACTTCTTGGCTCACTTCTTCATTTGTATCCTTCATTGTATCATCACTGCCTTTGTCAACATTATCAGCCTCACTACCTTTTGCACTGCTCTCTGCACCATTATCATTTCCACTGAGTCTAATTTTTTTTACTATCCTCATGGACATCATCACTACTGTCATGACTGTAGCTGCCTCCCTCATTACTTTTGTTTTCAATATTGCTATGATTTTCATTGTTATCATCAACCTCTTCATTTTATTCACTAGTATCATTAGCTTCACTTACATTTTGGTCCTTGGTGTCACTTTATCATTAGCATCGTCATTTGTTCCTACATCATTGTCCTTATCATTGGCATGAGCCTCATCAAACTTTGTTTCCTGGTCTTCTGTTTCCATGCTTTCTAAATTTCCTTCATCATTTGTCTCTTCCATGCTGACATCACTGCCCTATGCCTCTTCATCTTCAACATCATTATTGCCCTTGGTTTCCATTTTTTCTTCTTCATTGCTGACCTCTGGCTCTTCACTTTCCTCATTACTGCTTTTTCACCCTTATTTATTTATTGATCAGTACCTTCTCCTTCATGGTCACCTTCTTGCACACTACCACTTTCCTCTTGATCTGATGCATTGGGAGAGGGTGACGAAATAAGGTTTTCTTGAGGTGAGGGTATATGGGTAGATGGTTAAGCATGATCAGTAGAACATGATGGGGGAGTAGGGGGAGGAGGATGAGATGATCGGGGAAAATTTTGCTGAGGATGGGGATGTGGATTTGTGAACACTTCATGAGAAATGAACACCTCCTATGGTATTTCCTTTCATTCCAACTGATGTAGCACAACCATCTTGATTAAAGAGTGATGAAACAAACTTTTCATTTTCTTGGAATAGTTCCTCTTTTGTACAACATAAGACATCTTGGCAATACTCCTATAGAGGTAGTAGGGTAAATGAAGCATCTTGACCCTAGTAAAGTGCATGAGTAATCTGATATGATAGGAGTAAAGTCTAGAGTGCCTTCCCTCGCATGTAAAATATTTCATGACGACCCTCATCAAGGGTACATACCTCTCCAAAAAATGTGAAAAAGGGAATATAGATTTGCAGTATTCTTTGTATCTGGGTTTAAGAAATGATTCATAATTGCTTATGTCTAAATTGGCTATTTTGAACCATTTTCCACCAACAGTGGGTATGCTTGTAGCATGTGCAATGGCATCTGAGGAGAGTTCAAAGGTCACCCTTGCAAAGCTTGATTGTTTTTCATGTAGGATAAGGATGAATAACCTTGTGAGCTCTGGGTGACTTTGTACCTGTTGTACTCGTTCAAAAAATTGAAAACATCCCACATTTTGGAAACTTGTGACAATCATAGGAGAGGCATTAAGCTCCATAGTGTCAGGGGTTCAAACCTATTAACCTTCCCACTTCTATGTTTCTGCCTCCTAGGCACTTGGCCTTCTCACCACTACCATATCCTCCTTCTCCTGAAATTTTGATTACTATTGTTTTGAAACAAACCCTACCTCTACTTGTGAAGATGATATGAGGAGTGATGGAATGATGATAATAAGGCAGCTTTTTGCAAGTGAGTGAAAGGGATGAATGAAGGTGTAAGTGTATGGAACAGAGCCTTTAATATTTGATGGATGGCCAACTTCAAATCACTGCAACCACACTACTGTATTCATGTTTGACTGATATCTCCTTGTTTGTAGGTGATGGAGGTTTAAAAAAGGTTTTTAGTATGAATATTAGGGTTTTACCTTAGGGTTTTTTCAATTTCTCTTAATATCAAAACATAAAAAGCTCTGGAGGGAAAATAATGACATCCACCTACCAATTTAGAAATGCTTTGAAGACCCTATGATGGCAACTAGGAGGTATTTTTTATTTTTTTGGTTGTTTACAAATGGAGGAGGAGCTTCAGGTCCAAAGCGCAGCGCTTGAATATGTATTCGGGCCACTCGGGTCTGTTGAAAGTGAAATGCCTACATGGGCCTATCGGGCTTCCCTGTCGAAAGCGCAGTGCCGAAATGCCTTTGCACGGGCTTGTCGGGCTTCCTAGGTGAACGCGTAGCATGGTTATAAACGTGCAATGCATGCCTCTGAACGCACAACGTAGTGTAAATTTACACATGAAATTCCTCCGACGGTGCAGTGCCTGACCCTGAATGCACAACGCCGACCTGAATGCGCAGCGCCAGGTAGACTTGCCCAAATTTAACCTGAAATTCACAATTTTCTCTCTTGGATGCTCCAATGATCTTTGCAAGTGCATAACAAGTTATGAGGAGAACAAAATGATCCTTTATAGTCTAGGAAATTAAATCAAACTTTGAGAACCCACTTTTCTAATGTTTTTACTCCTTTTCTTTTAACTGATATCCCTTTGACCTTTTTTTCTTGTAGGCGATAAAAAAAACTGAAATGGCTTTTCCCTTTGCTCTTTGAATCATGACAAATTTACCTTTGACAATTTTGAAGAGGGCTGCACACAGTGATATTTCAAGGCTGTGTTTTTTCAATATAATTTCGAACTTGACTTTCTTACATTTTCTCACTAACAACCTTATAGTGTTTGTATGAAGATTTGCTAAACATGGTGAATTTGACTTCTTCAATCTTGGAGGCTTGATATGTATGCATTTGACACCTTTGAGACAATCACTCTTTTGTCACTACCATGGGTCTTAAACAATGCCTTTCACCTCTCTAGGCCATTTCTAATTTGTAGGTACCTAAATTTATAATTTAAAGCTTTGCTTACTGATACTCCTTCCCTGCTTTCTCTGCAGATTTTGTTTGAGTCACAAGGCTTACTTTCTTTGGCTTGTCTATGTACTTGAACATTTTTCACTTAGCAGGTATTATGAAAACCCTGAAGTGGCTCTTCCTTTTATCTTTGAATCCTGCTAACTTTATTTTTGACAACTTGAGAAACTTACACAGTGGCAGAATTTCCAAAACTTCTTTTGTCCTTACCTTGAAACTGAAATCATGTTTTACTTGGGAGGGGGCTAAAAATTCTGTCTTCACCTCCTTCACTGATCCTTAGGCATGGTAAACTTACCTTTGCCAAATTCTGGGATGTCACACACAACAATATCTTCAAACTTTCTTTCTACTATCATCATGGAGGCCTAACATCTTCATTTTACCTCCATTGACTATCTTTCCAAAAACCTAGGTTTCTGGGCTGCTTGAGAACAATTGTGAGTGTTATCTTCTAAGTTCTCTATAGCCCTTTCAAGTTCATTCATTTTTGTTCAGTTCACCTCACCTTTTCCCCTTTTAATTTATAATTTCTAAAAAAATTCTTCCATGTTTGGTTTCCTTCGTTTGCCTCCTTGATGTGGATTTTTGATTTGGATCCTTGCTTGGCACACTACTGGCCCAATCAGGCTTAGAAACCTTGATTCTCTTTGAGCACAAACTGCTCCCTCTATCTTTTCTATGAATGTCTTTATTGAGGAGCAAGCTTCTTACCTTACCAATTTTCTACTAATAGTCACGTTAACACTCCTGTAGAAATGTCAAAATGCACAGTTGTCTTTTGCAGAACTTGAACTTGATAAGGTGGTCTTCTTAGGAGATTTTCTGATCTCTCTCGGACAACCATGTGTTGATCTTGTCTTGCATTTGAACCAACTTCTAGTATCGGAAAAATAGAGCTTGAAACAGCAATGAAGACCCTACAGTGTATGAAACCCTAATGACCTAGTGGGAGGCTCCTTTTACTTGGTGTTTGACTAAAAGCTGGTTTGGGGTCTTCAAGTGTAGAAAACAGAGATTTTGATAAATTGATGTATTGAAGATAAAAAATCCACTGTACTTGATTTATGTAAAGAACATACAAATATTGTTTTGAGACCATAAATGCTTGAGGAACCTAGTGAACATGGGAAGGAAAGGCTGTTTGGTAACCCTAGATGGAAAGTGGAGGGGTGAGGCAAAGGAAAAACAGAGTGCTTGAGGTTATGGGTGGAAAAATAGGATATAGATGAGTGTCATAAGCCCATGAGGGGTCTTCTAGGAATGGTAGGTTAACCATGGAATGGAAAAATAGTGGAGATAGTGAAAATTTTGGTATAAGGATAATGAAGGCTGTGAGATTTCTAAAACTCACAATATTCAAAAATCTTGTTTTTAGAAATCTAGGACAAATATTTAGTCATCTACAAATAACAAAATTTATTGATGACTAACAGTGGCTCCACTTGGGGAGGGCAGCTCCTTTTCAGAAGGTGTCCAAAACTTCAGTTATCAAATCTCTGAGTTTTGAAAACCAGTGCCCTATCCATTGGGTAGATATTTCTTCCTTTATTCGTTGATGTTCTTTTGAAGCTATTATCTTAAGAATCTAAAAGACATGATTTATTCAACCTCATCTCTACCTTCCCATCATACCTTGACTATAATTTTTTCTTCTTGTGGGCGCAGTTGGATTGGAAAACCCTTTGACATTTTTTCTTTTGAAAGAAAAACAAACTATTTACTGTACCCTTATCACTTCCAAGAGTTCAGATTATGTTGATGAACTTTTTTATTCTCTACCTATACTATCCATCTGTCAAGATTAAGCTGTTTGATAGTCTTGATTCTCTAGTCTACTGACATGAAGTTGAAAAAATGACTTAAACCAGGATTAAGAAATCCGATTTACCATGGGTTTTGGCATTGGGAAAAGCTGCACACATACATTATTTTTGTACAAACAAAACTTGAAAACATGAGGGCTATAATCTATCATTTGTTAGGCATTCCTATATTTCTCTTTGGTTCAGATTATGAGCATTAAGAACCAACATCTTTTCCTCCTAATCTATCCTACTAACAAGTCAAGCTTAAATGATTTTGACAAGTCTTCTTTCACTAACCTATTAGCAGAAATTCAAAACATGTTCAACCATGATTAGGATAGATGACTGAACAAGACTCATTTTCTTAACAAGTAGTGGCATTTAGGATTGCACACTTTCAGCAACACTCATTTTAGGGTATGAGGTTTTACCTATTATTTTTCCTGCCCTCTTTTTCTTCCTTTCTTTGATTTTGTGTTTTTGTTTTCTTGATTTTTCATCAATCAATGTTATGTACAATTAATGAAAGCTTCAAACTAGGAATTTTGACAAAAAAAAAATTTGAGCATCCTGCCATTGATAGAACCTCTGAATACCTCTACTCCATATATATATTTTAAAAGGAAAGCATTGTTACCTCTAACTGAATGAATGATGTAAGGGCCTTTCCACAAATTTTAAATTTTCCATGCTTGTATTTTTCCTCCCTCATGGAGTCCCATTTCAGCACTGCGTCTCCAATGTGTAAATCATTGGATTTGGTCCTTTTTCCAAATATTTTCTTTATGTTCTCATGCACTGTTTGTGTCCTTTTGTAAACTTCCTCCCTTGATTTATAGAAATGAATGGTTTGGTTCAGCCTCCTTTGCATGTCATTCTCTTCTCATTGCACCTCTTGAAGAAGCTTCATAACTGGAACTTCCAAAGTTGTTGGGAAAACAACATCCATACCATAAACCAACTGATAGGAAGACATATTGATAGATTTCTTAGTTGTTAGTCTATGAGCCCATAGTGCATGCACCAGTTTGCTATGCCATGATTTTTTGTTCTCTTCTAGCATCTTCTTGATGATGTTCACCAAAATTTTGTTAGAGGACTCAACTAGCCCATTACCTTGAGGGAAATAAGCTGTAGAGTGCCCTAGCGTGATATGGTATTTGTAGCAAAAGTCCACCATTATTTTGGAATTAAATGCAACAGAATTATTGGTAATAATATTTTTGGGACAGCCAAATCTGGACAAGATGTTGGTTTCAAGGAATTTTATGATGACTAAGTCAGTAGCATTCCTCGAAGGGATGGATTCTATCCATTTGGTGAAATAATCAGTAGCAGTGAGAATCCATTTGTGTTGGGCAAGTGAGGTGGGGTGGATTTCGCCAATGAAATCCAGACCCCACTATTGAAAAGGAGTTTCAACACTAATAAGATGCAAGGGAAAAGGTAGTAGCTTTTTCTTCCCATCAAAGGTTTGGCATTTATGGCAAGTTGCAATTAGCTTGTGTGTATTGGGGAAAAGAGTGGGCATATAGTAACCAACTCTAAGGATTTTCTTGGTTGTGGTTTCCCACTAGAGTTGACCTCCACACTCTCCTTCATGGAACTCATGCATAATTCTATCTGCATCATCTTCAAGCAAACATTTAAGCAATATGCCAACTAAATTTTTCCAATACAAAGCTCCATCTAAAATGAAGAAATTTAAAGCTTTTTGTTTCAAGAATCTAGCTTTTGTTTTGGATAAAGTAGGAGGAGCATTAAGATAAAAAAGCACATATAGAATATCAGCATACCAAGATGAATTCAGAAATACTTCTTCAATGTGTGGAGTTGTGAACTCTTCCTGTTCCTGTAACGCATCAACCATATTCATGTCTAGTGCTTGAAAATTTGATTCAACCATGAGTTTTGCAAGTCCTTATCATTTAATCAGTTTAGTGGGTCTGATTTCTAAATCATATTCTAAAATAATAGCAATCCATTTACCCCTTTTACCATTAGGGTCTTGACTCAGAATGTCTTTAACAACTTTATGTGGGACAAAAGCAGTAATATGGGAGTGCAAAATGTAAACTCTGAAGTCCTTCAATGCTTTGATCAAGGAAAATGCTTTTTTCTCCATGATGTTATATTTTAGAGGAGCATCCCTCAATGGTTTTCTGAAGAAGGCTATGGGTTGTTCTTGTCCCATCATGTTCTTTTGAAGCAATACAGTAGCAACAATGTGTTCAGATGCAAAAGAAAAAAATGAATAAATCCTTGGTAAAGTCAGGGCTGATTAGAACTGGTGTTTGGGTAAGGGCTTGTTTCACGAGTTCAAGGGATTGTTTGGCTTCCGTTGTCCTCTTAACTCCTACTTCTATTTTCAGCATGTTTGTGATATTTCTTAGGAGATCAACAAGGTTAGGAATGAACCTTATTGGGAAGTTTATCTTTCCAATGAAAGATTGTAGCTCTTTAATATTTCAAGGATGGTTGATTTATAATATACCTTCAATTTTTTTGGGGTCTATCTTTATCCCTTTTGTTCTCACTCCTGTAATTCTCTAATTGTGAGATTTTTTATTTTTAGTTGATAAAACTAGAGGTAACCATAGACCAACTTTTAAACTCTAGGATCTAGCCTTCCCAGGGTTAAAAGAGGGCTCTCTCTCTCTAACTTTTAACTTTGTTTTGTTTTATGAAATATTAGGCTAGTTATGATTGTGCAATTCGTTTTGGTTTTGATTGGTTTTGGGGGCGAAATCACTTGAAGAGATGGATAGTGGGAAATCTATTTGTCCATTGGGCTAAGGAGTCAAAAGTCAAGCAAACAAAACTAGGATCAAGGCCAAAAAGTCAAATTCTTTTAGGGAAAGATAGATGACCCTTAAAGATTTTGAAAATTTGTTTTGTGGGGTGATATGATCGGGATAAAGAGTAATGAAGGGTTCTTTGATCTGGAAAAGGGAAATAATAGCCAGAGGTCAAACGAAAGAGGAAGAAATTAAGAGTTCCCTACTTTGGAAATCAGCAGAAAACATAGAAATAACAAATAGTTAAGATAGGGTTCTTTTAACAAATCCTGAAGTAATCCTCCTATTCATTCATTCAAATTTAGAACACGTAATGGATTGTATGTAACAAAGAAAGATAACAATGACAAGTAGAAAATACTTCACTCCAAATAGCTCATCACATGAACCCTGAAATATGATGCTAGTTGATCTGATCGAGTCTGCTACTCGAAATTTGAAACACAAAAAGCCTTCAAGTCCACAAATGACTATAGAAATCTTCAACAATTTATTACACAATAATACTTCTAAAGATGAAGTATTTATACATAATTGTTTACAAAATATCCTAGAATGCTTCTAGGACTTATCTTAGGGAAATAAAAATATCTTTACAACAATAATATAGATAGCTACTCAACAAATCAGCAAGCTATCCTATTAATTCAAATAAAATAGAAACAGATTGTGGATAAGATGCAGCTGGTTGCCTTGGTGTCTTCCTTGCTGGCTTTAGATATTTCGAGTTTGTTTTGAAATCTGATATGCTTATCTGATACTCTTTCACCGATTCTCTTTAATCTATGATAGTCTTTAACCATTTGTAAAATATGTTTGCTGCTGTAGTAAAAATATGTTTTGACTGCAAATCCGCAAACTGTTCTCTTTCTGCCTTCTTAATTTTCACAGTACATCTGTTAATGACTTCCAATCTTCCACATTTGCAATTTGTATTTTCTTCAGATTCCTGAACTTTTCATCTACTTCAGTGTACCTGGAAAAGGCTGGTTCAATGACAAAAAAGTGTCTTATCTCATGTTGCAAGTAAAATAAGTCCTCAAAACTTCTGAGTAAGACTTTTCCTGTTGGAATGCCTTGTCCACCACCTGCTTTTTCAACTTGCTCCTTGGTATATTCTCTGATTTTTTTATTGTAATCCTCCCGAGGCATTAATTTGTCATTGATGACCAAAATATTAGGCAAACTTCTTTGCCTCAAATTCTCAAATTTGACCATAAACCTGGTTATGGTAATGCTCATGTTCTCACACTTTTCCTCTAACTGCTTCATTAGGTTCTTTTTGGTTATAACCTTCTTTATCTCAAGGATAGTTTCAGTTCTATCAGTAATTTCAAGTTCTTCCAACTCTTGCATGTTCTTGCTGTTGAGAAAATTTATCAGTTCTAAATCTTGTTCTGGTTTGTTATCCAATTCCTCTTTAGTATTTTGGATCTCTTCTAATGCCACTTTGAGTAGGTATATTTGTTAAAAAATCACTTGAATGGAGGGCCATACATCATTTATGGCTTCTATGATATTGTTCCACAAATGATTTTTCACATATGAAATATGTTCCTTCAGGGTAAATTCCTTCTGTAATTTCTTCAATTCCTCATTCAGTCTGATGGCCTTTTTCTCATGAGTTTTTGCATTAATTTGAGCCAACTTCTTTTTATATTCAATATTTTCAATCATCTGTTTGAACTTGTTAATCTCACTTGTCTTAAGAGACATTTCTTCCATGGCCTTTAGCAGTTTGCTGGCCTCATTTGTAGGGTGAAATGCTGTTGTAGATGACTCTGTAGCTGATGTTGTGGATGATGTGACTGGCACTGCAGTAGCCAGTGCAACTTTAGTTGCCAACTCTTTAGCTAGAGTTCATGGCAGAACTGTAGTAACCATAGGGATGACTATATGTACTTCTTGTGTTTTTAGTGTTTCTTTTTCCTAGATAAGCTTGTCCATCTGAATATTCATTTCTTTCATTTGTGCTGTTAGCTGAAATATTATGTTCATCATATCATCTTTCTCATTTTTTCCTTCTATTATTTCCTTGGTTTGAGGATGTTCACTTTGAGAAAGTTTAAGTTGTTTCCTCAAATTTGTAATATCCTAATTCTTTTTCCTTATTAATTGTTCTATTGCCTTGACATTTGTTGGGTCAAATCCAATCTATATGACCAATTCTTCCAAAGATTTGATTCTTAGGTCCTTAGCATACAAGGATTCTTTATCCAATTTCATTTGATCTTTCATGTTTGAGATGGTGTTCTGGAGTTTTTGAGCACTCATGGCTTTAGTTGTAACAATAGAGTACAACATTTCTGAAGTTTGTCTGTGGAATTCAATATGATCAAGAGCATGAATTTTTTATGTTTGGACTTCGAAATCAACGTTCTTATAATCTGCCACTCTCTTTGGAGATTTCATTGTAGGCTGCAATACTGACATGATTAGCTTTTTGTTTGAATAATCAAAGGCAGATAGAAGTCTATTTTGCACACTTGGTGTTTTTTTTAGGTATTGAGAGTAGATATTATTTTTTATTTCTTCATTCTTTAACTTAATCTATTTATACTTTTATTTGATGTCTAGATCTTTCTCCTCAGCTGTCTATGAGGATGAAGTTTCCATGCTCTATTTCTTTTCTATTAACTATGCATTTTCATTGTCAACTTGTTCTTCATTCTGGTTCTCAGTAACTGGTTCATTGATGATGACAGTGGCAACATCTGTGCTGGTATCTATAAGATTTGTTTCTTCAACATCAATGGTTACTTTCTCTTTATCTACTGAAACTGTTTTGGGCCTTTTATTATATTTGATCTTCAACCTTGTTCCAGTGGTAGTTTCAGCAACATTGGTACCTTATTTTCTTAGTCTTTTAGTAGATTTCTTTGTTTGATCAACAGTCTCTAAAGTGTGACTAGTATCACTTTTCTTCATTGCATCTATGAAAGTATTCTCTGTACAATCAGTCTGATTGGCATATTTTTCTATCTGGTTCTCTCTCATGAATGAAAGGTGTTAACTTACATTTAACCCTCATTTTACTTAGAATCCCTTGTGGATCATAATTCCAAGGAAAACTTTCTTCAAATATGCACTCCAATAGTTGTTTAGCTACTTCTGCCTCTGCATCCCTCTAATTGCAAATAAATGGTCCTACTTGATTCTTCACTTTGAATTGGGTTTTCTTCTTTGCTACTAAAAAAATGATAGAATTAGAGTTTAATATTTGCCTGATATACTCCAAGGAAAAAACTCTCATGGATACATGTTTTGGAAGTTTATAGGGAAAAAAATTGGATCCAAACACTCTAATCTCAGTATGTTTTTCATATAGGTACCAATCACCAGTCTTGGTTTGCTTTGATAACTGAAAAATCTTCTTCATCTCATCACTTATCCTTGGCTGCTCTATATTTGTTAATATTTTTATCAATGGATGGATACTCTACATATGTGAACTATGTGGACTCTTTCCTGATCAAAGTGGTCCAGAAAATAACTGAAAGACGATTTCCCTTTACATCAAGCTTTTGAAGAGAAAATTGAAATTTATCTACTTTAAAATATAAGAACATGTGGATAAGGAAGGATGTGTACCTGAACACTCCTTCAATTAGCAATTTAACCAATTGGTCATGGATATTCTCTGCAATATATCCAGCATAATAAAAAATAATAGATGGAGGTTGTCCTGGGGTAAATGTAGATAATAAACCTAAGATGGATTCATCTGTGTATTCATCAGTTAAATACCCTAGAATGAATGAAAGAATGGAAATTACATGCCTTGAACCCTCTGGAAATTTTGAAGTGGAATATGGAGGATTAATTTGAGGAATTTCGACATGCAAAGGCATAAATGTTTGGAATATTAGGAATCTCTTAGGAAAATAAATGCCAATATATATCTTGGTAAGGGCCTCTATGGACAAAGGGACTGCTTGAGGATCAGGCTGGAGTTGTAACATTTGGTTGATGGATTCAACAGTAATGGTAAAAATCACTTCTTTATTGTCATTTACTATGGCTCTCTTCTTAGGCAAAAGTAATTTTATTTTAGCAGAGGTTTCTTGGATAGAAATAGGTAGAGTATGATCTCTTTCTTGGATTTATTCTTCAAATTCAATATTCAATAGGCTTTTGCAGACTTTTACTGGTTTAAAACAAGAATCAAGGGTTTCCTGAGTTTTTCAGGGAATGATTGGACTAAAAAGTGTTTTGAGATTGGGCACAGAGGCTTAGGATAACTTCAAAATGTTTTTGGGCTCAATTTGGTGTTTTAAAATAGGGCGCAACATAAACAGGTATTTTTAGGAAATGTTGACAGGGTTTGGCCTATTTTTTAGACTTTTTGATAGGGTTTTGTGGTTAAATTTGAACTCTGAATATAATTTTTATTTTAACAAGTATTTTTAGATTGAAACAGGTTTAATTTCCTTCAAGAATACATGTTATATGCAGGTATTGGGCTTTGAAGATGGTTCTTAAAGGTTTTTAACGGGTGAATGGCTTCTTTCTGATCTCTGGAACAATGTGAAGCTCTTCTACAATATTTAATGGTAACAAGTTTGAAATTTGCAGTCTTTGGCATAAAAATGGCGGAAAAACACTTGTTTTATAGTCAGGGTGGCTTATACATGGTTTATGCGCAGAAAGAGATAGGAAATGAATGCATTTCCAATTTTTATTAGGGATTTTATCTTAAACGGCGGCAACAATTAATGGAGGTCAAGTCATGAAGCTAGTGGCTTTCGGGTTCAAAGGGTCTAAATCATAAGCATTTATTGCGTGCCATTTCGGTGGACACGATCCAAAAAAAGTGAAACGCGTGGAGGAGGGAAAAAATCCCAATACCGCCCATTTCGCGTAGAAATGAAACCAGGAATTTTGCACAAGTTTATTTGCCATATTGGGTTTATGCCGTCGGATCTTGGTGTCCGATTGCAAACGACCCAGATTTATTGGGGAAGTTGCATCGGGGTTTGGTAGTGGGGTCGGGGTATATTTATATTCGGGGATGGGTTTTAAACCTTAGAAATAAGCGTTTAATAAGTTTAAAACCTTATGTTTAAATGATATGTGGCAGGGTAATATTTATGTGTTAAATTAAACATTTACCAATGTTTCAATCATACATATGAGCAGGTTTAATATTATATAGTTTTTCAACGTTTGACAGTTGTTTAAAACTATAGGGGGCGGGATATTTGTTTTATTTATATGTTTTTAAACCAATGGGATAGGGCAGGATTTAATATTTCACACATGGGGCATTTGAGCATTGGTTAAAATGTAAAATAGAGGGTCTGAGGGTTATTTTACAAATAAAGGGTTTAATACTGTACGGAGGGAATAGTTTTAAGGAATTGACAAATAGATTAGAAATTAATATGAAAATAAAGGGATAATGTATACAATGAATAAAATACATTTTTTAACTCTAATTTAAACTGCAAATAAGCATAGCTTGTCATTGTATGTATTATTTCACACTTTAACTTAGGATAAATGCATTTTGAGCGTTTATGAATGATTTTTGAAAGGGAATGGAATTAGTTATTTAGGGTTTAACTTTTAGTAAGTAAAAATGTGTTTTTACTTAGGAAAAAGGGATTGTGATTATGAATGAAGGATAAATGTTGATGAATATGGGTTCTGTGTAGGAATTCAATATTTTTAACCAATCAGTCATCGAGCCTTGGGTTCGGTCCCAACAGAAGTAAGAGAAATACTCTGAGCCTTTTTAACTAATAGTTTAGAATACTGAATAATTGTAGGGGAGGGGAAATTAGTTATTTTTGCCCGATGATACTTTATTACATTCTTGCACAACTGCTTTCTACCGATCCATCTTTATTTCTAACATTTTTTACTTCATTTTCATGGGTGCATTTAAGCTTGCAACCCTAAATCCATTTTCTTTTAAAGCATAAAAACTATCTAATTCTAACCTTATTTCATCCGAGGGCTCAGAGTAAACTGTTGAGCTCCTCATTTATTCTCTAACTATCTACTAATTTTTCAATTCTATATTGTTTGACATATCTTTATTCTCTATCTAAAACATGAAATTCAAAGCATGAAAAGTTAAGATTAAATTGTTTAACTAATCATGGATTATGGCATTTATTGACAATCTGCACATAATCATTATTCTTGCAATAAAAGTAAATAGTAGTGGCATTTTGACTTGCTCACTTCCAGGTTTTATTTTCATCTCTTTTTCTTTTGGGGTTTACCTTTTTCTAAGAACTTTGATCATTCTTTTAGGACTTTTTACCCTCTTTTATTTTTTATTATTTTTCATTTTTCAAAATATGGAAAAACAACTTGCAGAAAGCAAGGTATGTACATATTTACAAGACTATCATAGTCAATTCAAAAATTATGAATCCTATTATTATATGACCTGAACAGTGGCTCCACTTGGGGATGGCATTTCCTTGTGAAATGTCAAGAACTTTAAGATCAATATCCTTTGAAATTTGACTATGATGACCCTGTAAGTATCTTCTGACATCTGCAATTGTTCATACTTATGATATTTTAACTTTAAAAGCTTAGGGCCTTCTCTCCAGGCTTCAACATTGTTAGGAAAACATCCAATCCAATCTAAAATCTTCAATGTATATGTACAATGATAAAAATAAATGAAACTAAGTATTTGTTATCTCAGGAGAGTAGTAGTGCTTCAACATTGATCTGAAAATGAAAGTATTTTTTTTGTTGTTCAAAGTATTCATTTCCATTAAATTAAGTGTGCAAAGTGTTTGAATAGTCTTGCAAGTGAAACAAAGTGTTTTTGATAACTGTTTATGAATTTTTGTGTGAGGGAGTGTTGTTTTAATTTACTGTTTAACAACTTTAATCTGAGTAACACAGCAGAATAACTTCACCATAAACACACAGCAACATGATGAGGCAGTTCACCCCTCCTTGGCTACATTTTCCAGGTCCAAGGCTCCCAATGGGTATGTCCTATATATATTATGATGCTCAAATTGGTAATATAGTGAGAAAAAGGCCTAAATAGACCAAAGAAAATGTTAAAATGAATTAAGAACACAGAAAGAAGCTAAGAATGACTCTTATTTTACCTAAAACAGTGAAGTGTAGTCCAATGCAGCTCTATTTCCCTCAAGGCCCTTATGGCTCACCAAGATTATATGAAGTTAAAATGGCTGAAATACACCTCTTTTGGCCCTGAAACCTATTCCAATGGCTCCAGAATGCTAATTATACCCAAAATAAAATAAAAAAATCATCCAAAAAGGTTCATTAATGGAGAAGTTATGACCAAAACTGTATTTTCCCAATCTGGCCTTAAAAAACTCCACCAAGTTTGGATTAACTGCAGCTAGCTCCACCAAAATAGCATTCCCACTGGATATGAGGGCTCCGCTCCAGAAATGGCGGAACCATTTTATTTTAACAATAAGTGTTAGGTGGGTGGGGTCACATGTACCACCGCCCAACCAGCCGAGTTAACCTTGGACATAAACTGTTACATAACCCCCTGCCGCTTAACATGTGAACACATATAATAATCTGCAATCGCCGGAGGTCTAAGCCACAGTTTTTGGCCCGTGGTCTCATTATACGTAGGGGGCTAGCCCCCTTTTTCCCGCCACCTTTGAATGACAAACTTTAACTATGTCATCGACCCAACACATATTAAGAACTACATGCATGGCACAGTGGTAAGTCTTACGGCTAGTGGGTGGGAGGTTTGGGGTTCAAACCCGTAGAATTCAAAAAAAAAAATTGAACACAAAATTTACCACGACCTGGGGCCATGTGGCGGCCTCCGAGCCTACCATGTGGTCGTCTCTCATTGGTCCGAAATAAACAAAGTCAATCCATTGTGCAATCTGAACTTGACACTTTTCGGCCACTGATTGGTCCTCAGGGAATATTCCATGGAATATTCCAAGGAATATTCCCAAAATATTTTGAGAAATATTCCCAGAATATTATTTTTTTAATATTTTCGAAATTCAAAAGTCAAGCCTCGTCAAACTGATTTTTGAAGGAAATTGTGAATTTCAAACTTGAATAACTTTCACACACAGTGTTGGATTTGAGTGCTATTCATGGCACCAGGATCGTATCGACGAGACCTATCCATTCGTTTTGGTTTCAACCAATTCTGAGTAGTTCCAATTTTCAACATTTTTTCAACTTAAGACATGATCACCTGATCACACCTCCCCATTGGGAAGATTTTGGACCCAAAAAGCCTTCAATTACTTGTTAAGAATATGAGGGTACAGGTATGTCACCTTCTCCACCTCAATCCACTTTTCCTTACTCGGTTTGCTGCCTTTAAGACCAACACGAACATAATCAACATTTCCCCTCCTTGAAGTGCAAGTTCTTCTATCAAGCATAGCATCCTCTTTCAACTCATCCAAAAATTATGGCGAGATTTGCCTTCAGATATGAAAATCCTCTATGGATGCTAGCTGAATGTCACTTTCATAGTAAGTAATTAAAGGAGGCTCATAGAAACGTAAATTTTCCACATTCATAACGGAATACATTTTCATATATGAAGGCAAATCTAATTGAAAATAATTATTTCCAACTTTTTTAAGGATCTAGAATGGACCATAACGAATAGGCTTCAGCTTTTTACCTTCTCTTTGCATTGTTTCCTTACTAATATGCAGCCATACCTCATCCCCTCCTTGAAACTTATGATCAATTATGTGCTTATCATGCCTCTCCTTGTACTTGCATTGACTTTTTCCAAGCCGTTCTTGAACCTACTGATGTATGAGATGAATTATTTCAATGAACATGCGAGCCTTGTCAATTTCACTATGCCCATCAATGGCCACATCCTTCTCAAGAGTGAAATCTAAAGGTGACTTAGGAAAATACCCAAAACAAGCTTCAAAAGGTGAAGTATTTGTAGAAGAGTGCTTGGCCCAGTTGTAAGCATGCTGAATGTAATGAAAGTGCTCATCCCAAAGCCTGGGATTCTTGCTGCAATAAGCTCTCAAAATATGTACAATGGTTCTATTCACTACCTCTGTTTGGCCATCTATTTGCAGATGGAAAGCAGTACCCTTCTTCAACTTGGTGTCCATCATCTTCCATAAATTGGACCAAAAATTCCCAAAAAATATGGAATCCCTATCACTAACAACAGAAGTAGGCAAGCCATAATGAACTCATGCATGTTGAAAATATAAATCAACAGTTTTTTCAGCAGTTATAGTTTTCTTACATGGCATAAGAATACACATCTTGCTGAAATGATCAACTACTACATAAAGATAATCATGCTGCTTTCTAGATAATGGTAGCCCTCCAACAAAATCCATAGAAAGACTTTCCCATGGTCTAGAAGGTACCGACAATGGCATATATAAACCAAGGTTCCTATTGCTAGGCTTTCTTGTAAAACATAATGAAAAATCTCTAATGAAACGTGAAGCACTATCTACCATGCGAGGCGAATAACAATACCTCTATAAATGTGCCACCATTTTTCTTACCCCGAAATGTCCAGCTATAAGAGAAGAATGAGCTTCTCTCATGATGCTTACTCTCTCCCCCTGTGGTATACATAACTTTCCCATATGAGACAAAAAATTATTATGCAAATGATAATCATTCTCCTCAACATGATTCCCTTCACTCAAGTTAGCATACACATCCTTAAAAGCAACATCTGATGCATACTGTTCTATGTCGCTCTCATGTACAATAGAATCATTCTTAAGTAAAGTAATAGAACTAATAATAGGCCTTGAAAGCATATTATAAACCTTATTGTAAATACCTTTCTTGTACCTTATTACCAAGTGAAATTTTTGTAGGAAGCCCATCCATCTGAAATCTCGTGACCGTTGCATTTTACTTTGCGATTGCAAGTACTGTAAAGGCTGATGGTCAGTATGAACAATTTTTTCTTTGCCCATCAAATAGTGTTTACATTTTTTGACACTTTGTACCAATGCATACAAATCTTTATCATATGTAGGATAATTCACAACAGCACCATTAAATGTCTCAAAATGAAATGCAACAGGCTTACCATACTGTAAGAGAACTGCACCCATGGCATAATCACTAGCATCTGTCTGAATCTCGAATGGTTGTCTCAAGTACGGTAATGAAAGGACTGGATCTGAACTTATCTTATCTTTCAAAGACTCAAAAGCTTTCTATTGCTTTCCTCTCCATTGGAAAGCATGCTTCACACTAGTCACTACATGCATAGGAGTTGCTATGGTAGAGAATTTAGAAATAAACTTCCTCCAATACTGAGCTGCACCAAAAAAACTTCTTACCTTTGTAATGGATTTGGCAGTAGGCCGATTCAAAATGGCTTCTACTTTGGAAGGATCAATTCTCAAAGCACCTCCTCCTACTATGTGTCCCAGATAAACCAAAGAATTCTTTCCAAATTCACACTTTGACATTTTAAGAAATAACTGATTTTTCTTCAAAACATCAGGTTCTTTCTTAACATGCATGACATGCTCTTCTCTAGTCTTGCTGAAAATTGAGATGTCATCTAAGTAGACAATAACGAAATCATCAAGAAAAGGACATATGACATCATCCATTACCCGCATGAAAGTTGCAGGTGCATTGCATAAACCAAACGACATAACAAGCCACTCAAAGAGTCCCCATTTGGTTTTAAATGTTGTCTTCCAAATGTCACTTTCTGCAATTCTAACTTAATGATAACCAATACCTAAGTCTAGCTTAGTGAAATATTTAGCATCTTTCAACTGATCCAATAAATCATCTATCCTTGGAAGTGGGTAACGATTCTTTACCGTTATCTTATTCAATGCCCTGAAGTCCACACACATGCACCAAGTTCCATCTTTCTTTGGAATCAACACTATCGGTGACCCACATGGTGAAGTGCTTGGTCTTATAAATCCTTTGTCCAGCAAGTCTTTAATTTGCCTCTTAATTTCAGCATTCTCCATGATAGACAAGCGGTACATGCCGATGTTAGGAAGAGGACAATATTGATGTAAATGGATTTCATGTTGAATCTCCCTTTTAGGAGGTAAACTTGTCGGTTCCTGAAACATATCATGATGTGCATAAAATACATCATATAAATCTGATTTAAGCTTGGAATCACAATTTTTAAATGACTCATGATTCATATCAACCTTGGGCTTAACCGTAAGAAGTACAAAACTCTTACTAGAATTTACTAGCCTTTTTACCTGTCATTTACCATCGCTATATTTTCCTTCTTGTGATGTGATCTGAAAATGAACTCCTTGGCATCTTTAAAGAGATGATATTTATTTTCATGGCGATGGAAGATATATTTCCTGTCAAATTAGTAAGGACTTCCCAAAACAATTCCTGATATCTCAAGTGGCACCACATCAAGTTCAATTGTGTCAATAAAGTGTGCAGTAATGGCGAATCACAATATGCACTTTCAAGGGACTTGTAAGTTTGCATCCTTGCATATCCACCCAAGTGGATAATGCTTTGGATGTGGAATGGTCTCAAGTTTAAGCTGTTTGACCAAGTCTTCTGATATGATATATTCTTGTGACCCACTATTGAACAGTGTGTCAATTTTAATATGTTTTGAGACTACCCTCACATGGAACAATTCAATTATTTTTTCCTCATTAGGAGCTTGTACATGATAGTTCGAAGTACTAGTGCTTGGCTTAGTTTTAGTTTCCTTTCCCTTCACACTTTTCAAACCCATGGCTGAAATTTTGGTTTCGTCACATGAATCATCACCTAAATCTTGAGGTGTAGTTGTAGTAACTGCAATTTTCTTCTTTCCTTTGTTTTTGTTTAACTGATTTCTTTTTTCAGGATGTAATTTCCAACAGTTTTTCTTTTCATGGCCCTCTCTTGAACAATGTTTACATATGAATTTTTCACCCTCTTGTTTGATAGATGCATTCTTTTTTCCTTTTCCCTTAAAGGTTTTATCTTTGTTCTTCCCTTTGAAAGGCTTGTTTCTACCCTCATCAAAAGTGTTTTTCCGTCTATCCTCTAAATGCGTAGCTTGTACACAAACTTCATATAGACTAGTAGAATTGAACATAAGGATAGTATGTTAAAGGTAACTATGCAAACCACCTATATATTTTAGCAAAGTATCTTGACCTTGTAAGTCTACCCCTAATAAGAGTGCTCTTTTCCTAAATTCTTGGGTATAGTCTTTCACATTTTGTCCCTTAAGCTGTCTAAAGTTTTGCCAATTCATTATAACCTTTTGTAGATGAGCCAATGGATAAAATTTCTTCTTGATTGCAGTAATAAATTCAGTCCATGATAAAGTAATCTTACCATGTTTCTTAATTTCATCCTTGGTCTTGGCTTCCCACCATACCAAGGTTGCTCTATCCATTCTCAGCGAGGCTAGCTATATCTTTGTGTCCTCATCATGGAAGTTTCGAATCCTTAAGTAAACTTCCAATTGTCTGATCCAATTGTCAATTTTCTCTGCATTGACTTCACTGTTAAACATAGGCAATTCAATTTTGACATCAAGCTTTAAAAAATTAATTTTACAGGTGGTTTTAGACTTATGAGACTGATTTACCGAAGTCGAGGAAGATGATGTAGAGGAAGAGGATGAAGATGGAGATGGTGCATCACCATTTCCTCCATGTCCTTTCTTTGACTGGTCATTACTCTTCTTTCCTCCTAAGGAACTCTCTCCTTCTTTATGGTTTTTATACCCTTCTCCAACAATCCTATCATTTCTTTCTTGGTAGAGGATCCTTGCCATCTCAGTCATATCCAAGAAAGCTTTCCGGAATACCCGTTCTTCTTCCTTGGGATCCATCTCTTCAAGAGCTTCTCCTTCTCTTGAAGACATGCTTGAAGCTGCTTCTATGGCTCTTGGAGGTGGTTCTCTGACCCTTCTTGGTTGTGGATTAGTTTTTGAAATAACCAATTTTCCTTCACCTCTCTTGAGTTTAAGCGTAGTAAGCATAAAAAATTGCAAACAAATAACTTTATCTTTGCACAAAACAAATGCTGAGTAAAAACTATAGCTTCTAAGGCTCTAATCCTGAGCTCTGATACCAACTGATTTGAAAATGAAAGTATTTGTTTCGTTGTTCAAAGTATCCATTTCTGTTAAATTAAGTGTGCAAAGTTTTTGAATAGTCTTGCAAGTGAAACAAAGTATTTTTGATAGCTGTTTATGAATTTTGGTGTGAGGGAGTGTTGTTTTAATTTATTGTTTAACAACTTTAATCTAAATAACACTACAGAATAACTTCACCATAAACACACAGCAACATGATGAGGTAGTTCACCCCTCTTGGGCTACATCTGCCGAGTCCAAGGCTCCTAATGGGTATGTCCTTGATATATTATGATGCTAAAATTGGTAATACAGTGAGAAAAATGCCTAAACAGACGAAACCAGATGTGAAAATGAATTTAGAACACAGAAAGAAGCTAAGAATGACTCTTATTTCACCCAAAACAATGAAGTGAATCCAATGCAACTCCATTTCCCTCAAGGCCCTGATGGCTCCCCAAGCTTCTCTGAAGTAAAAATGGCTGAAGGACACCTTTTTTGGCTGTATAACCTATTCCACTGGCTCCATAATGCTGAGAATACCCGAAATAATAATAAAAAAATCATTCAAAAAGGTTCAGTAATGGAGACGTTATGACCAAAACTATATTTGCCCAATCTGGCCTAAAAAAACTCCACCAAGTTTGGATTAACTGCAGATAGCTCCACCAAAATAGTATTCCCGCCGGATATGAGGGCTCCCCTCTAGAAATGGCTGAACCATTTTATTTTAACAATAAGTGTTAGGTGGTCGCGGTCACATGGAGCACCGCCCAACCCACTGAGTTAACCACTGACTCAACGATTTCATAACCATGGACATAAACTGTTATATAACCCCCCGCCGCTTAACATGTGAACACATATAATAATCATAATCTACAACTGCCAATGGTCTAAGCCATGGTTCTTGGCTCGTTGTCTCATTATATGTAGGGGACTGGCCCTTAGGGGCTGGCCTCCTTTTTCCCACCACCTTTGAATGACAAAATTTAACTATGCCATCGACCCAACACATATTAAAAAATACATGCATGGCACAGTGGTAAGTCTTACGGCTAGTGGGAGGGAGGTTTGGGGTTCAAATCTATAGATTTCCAAAAAACATTTTGAACACCAAATTTACCATGACCTGGGGCCACGTGGCGGCCTCTAGACCTGCCACGTGGCCGTCCCTCATTGGTCTGAAATAAACCAAGTCGATCCATTGTACAATCTGAACTTGACACTGGTAGGCCACTGATTGGTCCTCAGGGAATATTCCATGGAATATTCCAAGGAATATTCCCAAAATATTCTAAGGAATATTCCTTGAATATTATTTTTTTAATATTTTCCAAATTCAAAAGTCAACCCTGGTCAAACTGATTTTTAAAGGAATTTGTGAATTTCAAACTTGAATAACTTTCACATAAAGTGTCAGATTTGAGTGCCATTCACGGCGCCAAGATCATATCGACGAGGCCTATACATTCGTTCTAGTTTCAACTAATTCTGAGCAGTTCCAATTTTGAGCATTTCTTCAACTTAGGACATGATCACCTGATCAAACATTCTTCCATTTATTGCTCCTTCTGACATCTCTGACCCGTCTATTTCTTTTAGGTAGAAATAATTGTTACCTTTTTAACCATAAATGACATAACGTCCTTTCCATAGAAAATATAATTTTCCATGTTTACCTTTGTCTTCCCTTCTTGAATCCCATTTTAACACTTTGTCTCCAATGTAAAAATCATCTTCTTTACTCTTTTTATCAAAAATTTTATTGATCTTATCTTGGATGACTTGAGACTTGATATAAAATTCTTCCTTTGTTTTTTTCAAGTGAATAGTTTTCTTGATCCTTCTTTGAATGTCATTTGTTTCAACTTGTAACTCTTGAATAATCTTCATCACTGGTACTCCTAGGGAGGATGGAAAAAAAGCATCCATTCCATAGAAAAATTGGTAAGGGGAGGTACGAATGGATTTTTTGGTAGTAACTCTATCTGCCCATAAGGCATTGACTAACTTATTATTCCAAGTATTTTTATTATCTTCAAGGAACTTTTTGATGATGTTTACAAGCCTCTTATTTGAAGATTCAGTAAGACCATTACCCTGAAGGTGATATGCAGTAGAGTGGCCTAGGGTAATATGGTATTTGTGGAAAAATTAAATCATTTTCTTGGATTTGAATGTTGTTGCATTGTCAGTAATTATCTTTTGGGGACATCCAAATCTTGAAAGAATGTTACTTTCTAGGAAAGAGATAATGACAGTATTTGTGGCTTGCCTAGAGGGTAATGGCTTCAATCCACTTAGTAAAATAGCTAGTGGTTGTCATAATCCACTTATGTTGGGCTGATGATGGGGGGTGAATTTATCCAATGAAGTCAAGATCCCATAGTTGAAATCACATTTTTGTAGACATGGGTTTTAAGGGTAGGGGTAACAACTTTTTCTTACCCTCAAATATTTAGCACTTATGAGAGGAGGTCACATATCTTTTTACATCAGCAAACAAAGTAGGCCAGTAAAAACTAGCTCTCAGAATCTTGTCTGCAGTAGTATTCCAGTAAAGAGGTCCTCCATGATCACCTGCATGAAATTATTCTAATATTTTGTCAGCTTCTTCTTTTAACAAATTGTTTAATAAAATCCCACTATGATCTCTCGAAAAAGCTACATTGTCTAAAATACAAAAACTTACTGCCTTAAGCTTTAAAAATCTAGCTTTGGTTCTTGATAGTTCAGGAGGAGCTTGTAAGTTTAGTAATAAAAATATGATATGTGCATACCATGGTGAGTCTAAAAGGGCTACACTGATCTCTAGAGTCACCATCTCTTCCTGATCATCTACTTGGGCAATAAAATTTATGTCTAGGGAATTACAATTTGATTCAACCATTAGTCTGGCTAAACCTTGAAATTTTATTAACTTGGTTTGTTTTATCTCTATGTCATATTCTAAGATGGTGGAAATCCACTTACTTCTTCTTCCATCAGGACCATCCTGAGTAAGAATGCGTTTTACTATAGCATTTGGGACATAGGCAATGATGTGAGAATAGAGAATGTAAACTCTGAATTCTTTGATAGCATTTACTAAGGCTAAGGCTTGTTTCTCCATGATATTATACTTCAAATATGCATCTCTAATTGTTCTTATAAATAAATCTATGGGCTGTTCATAGCCCTGGCCATTTTTCTGCAGTAAAACTGCAACAATGGTGTGTTTTGAAGAAAATGAAAAAATGATGAAATCCTTTTTAAAGTCAAGACTTATAAGAACTAGAGTTTTGATTAGGGCATGTTTGATGGATTCAAATGAATATTTGGCCTCAATAGTCCATTTAAGAATTGAATATTTTTTGAGCATGTTATTTAGTTCTCTAATTATCTCAGCTAAGTTGGATATAAATATTCTTAAAAAGTTAATCCTACCTAGAAAGGCTTGTAACTCTTTTATGTTTCTTGGTGGACTGATGTTGAGAATTGCTTCTAACCTAGCAGGATCTATTCTGATGCCTTCTTTTGATATTATGTGTCCTATTAACTTGCCTTCTTCCAATCCAAATAAGGTTTTCTTAGGATTTAATGAGATGTCAAATTTTTTGTGTTTTATAAAAACTTCTCTGAGATGATCTAAGTGTTCATAATCAGTTTTAGAAAATATAGTTATGTCATCTAAGTAAATTACTAAGAATTAGCGAATTTCCTTTGCAAAGGCTATATCCATAGCTCTTTGAAAAGTTGCCCCTGCATTCATTAAACCAAAGGGAATATTTACATACATAAAAGTGCCCCAAGGAGTGGTAAACGTTGTTTTCGGCTAATCCTCTGGTTGGACTAAGATCTGGTTGTATCCTGAAAAACCATCTAACAGTGAAATCCTAGAAGAACCAACTAAATCCTAGAAGAACCAACTACCCTTTGTAAGATGTAATCCATTTTTGGTAAAGAATAATATCTTTTAAGGATAATTTGTTTAGATTCCTAAAGTTGACAAATAATCTAATCTCTCATGTTTTCTTTCTTGTTCGAACTAGGTTAGAAACCCAATCAGAATACCTGATTGGTGGAATGATCCATGCATCATACATTATTTTCACTTCCTTTTCTATTAAAGGCATCAGCACGGGATTGATCCTTCTTAAATTTTGTTTAAAGGGATTTTGATCTTCTTTTATAGGGATTTGGTGTTGAATTATGCTGGTGTCATAGGATTTAAGGTCCTCGTAACACCAAGCAAAAACATCTTGGAATTCCTTAAAAAGAGAAATATATTTTTCCTTTTCTTGTTGAGGTAAAGATTTTAAAAGTTTGATCATTTTGGTTTTTGACTCTGTACCAATATTGCATTCCTCAGTATCAGGTCTAACTGCCTCCATTTTGGGTTTTCTAGCAACATCATTGGAGTCAAATAGATCTTCTAAAGGAGTTAAACCTTTTGGTAAGAAATTGTCTTTGATATTTAATATTTCAGATTCTTCATGAATTATCTCATCAATTTCTACTCTCTCTAATTTATCTATATATGATTGACTAAATATAGCGGGTTTAGCAAAATTTACTTTATGTACATATACATTATTTAAATCAATTTGAGTATCTAAATCTTGATCTAGGGTACAATCAATGTCTATTTTACAGTTCTAAAATTCACCTTCATTATTCAAAAAATGATAAATATTTTGGTCCTGTGAGAAAATTTGCCAATATTTGAGGTTGTCTAGAATTATTGGCTTGTGTTTTACTTCTGTAGCATACATATGATTAGGCAGAAAAGGTAAATTACAAGTACCAGCAAAGGTTGCTAAAGAATGTGCTTGTAATTTTTGCCTTCTTGGTATTGCAGAGAAATTACATTCCAGTAAATCATTAATCAAATCTAAAACAGTCTCTCTATATCGGTCAAGTCTAGGATTGTAAAAAGAATAATCACCTTTAATTTGTTTAACAATTAACTCTGAATCTCCCATTATTGCTATTCTTTTACCTCCTAAATTTATAATTATTTGGAGTCCTAGAATGAAGGCCTCATACTTAGCCATATTGTTTGTGCATTTGAAATTCAATCTAAAAGCATGGCCTTCTGCATGATTTTTCTTTATATTAGTTATCCATACTCCTGCTCCTGCTCCTAATTTATTCACTGAACCATCAAAGTCTAAATGCCATAAAGATTCATAAGAGATATTATCATTGTCTGGTGTTTTGTTTTCTTCCCTTAGTTCAGTCTTGATTTCATTATCAGTTTCAACATTACATAGGATGAAAGAATCTAGATCAGTAGGTGTGGTATAAATTGGGTAATTTATTGACCCTTCAACACTACTTACTATATATTTAATTAATGTTTCCCTATAATTCTTCTAGGTTGACCAAAAAATGATACAGTAGCATAAGACATGTGGAATTGTAGAGATCCCTATAACTTTTCTCCCCATGAGCGAGATAATAACATTCCATATTTAGGTGGGATATCAGCTACTACAATTTCCATTAATATACTCTTACCAGGATATTGAACTAAAGTTAAACACAAATATTTGATTAAACGTAAGAATTTTACTTGAGTCAAATGAGAATAAATCCTTATAGAGCCTTGTGATGTCTAAGTTCAGGGTTTCCATTATAGCTTTGGGCATTAAATTATATGAAGCTCCTAAATCTAGCATTGCATTGTGTAGGATTTGATCATGAATAGTTAAACTAATGTAAAATGGAGGAACTGCTCCATCTAAATGCTTTCCATTCACATCTGGGCCAAAAAACAACTCTGGTTGATCATCATTCATATTTATGGAATCTTCTCCATCATTTATGTTTAATGTTTCAGTTATAGTTGAGTTATACAAGTCATGTTTTATGAATTCTATCAGAGGAATTGGTATTTTTAGTTTAGCAATTTCATATTGCATGTTGAATGAAGGATGTGATTTACTTATTTGAATCAATTCTTCTTTGGTAATTTTAGTTTTTGTTGGTTTATCTTGTCTTTCTACAGTTATATTTTTAGTTTCAATTTGAGTGTCTTGAGTCTTACTTCTTTTTGTTTTCTTTTCAGGAGTGGTTTGTGAAGCATTAGATGTTTTTTTAGATTTGGAGTTGTCAAAAGCTGTTTTTGCAGTGGAAGCTTTTGGATCTGCTGATTTAGGATCAACATTGAGCATTTCAGCATCTAAGGTTGTTGTTTTATCATAATTAGATGCTTTAGGAGCAGAAGATTTTTGTGAATCTTTTGCATATTGAGAAACTTCATTAGTTATGTCCACAATATTAGGGCTTGGTGAAATATTTGGGCCAGAAACCCTTTGGGAAGAACTAGAGTTTTTCTTATTTTCCCTAGGGATAGGGATAATTTGCAAAACTTTTGTTTTGGGAGCCTCTCCTCTCATTTCTTAGTATTTCTTTTTTAGCTAGAATGTTTACTTCTATGCCTACAACATCTGTTTGCATTCTTTCTAATGTTTCTGCATTTCTTTCTCATAAGTGATATGCCATGTCAGTGTCAAATCCATCTGGGAATTTGAGTAAGACAGAGTCAGGAGTGGGCTTTAGATTTTTAGGAATTGAATTGTAAACACTGTTATATCCAGTGCAGTGGTCTTGTACAGATTCATTTGGAGCTCTTTTCATTGCATCAAATTCAGACAATATTTTTTGGGGGTTTTTCTTCTTTTCCCATTAATTTAAAAATAATCTATGGAAAATAGCTAAATCAGCTATACTACCTTCATTAAGACTTTTGAACCATTTCTTTACTTCTCTTGTTAATGTTTTTTCAAAAAACCTTATTTGTACATCTAATTCATCTATCTCATGGAGTTCAAAGTAATCTATCATTTTTTTTATGTGTTATTGTGCAGTATAATTTGTAGTAGCATAAAACTACAGTATTTTACTTTGGTAATCTTGGGGCATGTTATGAAGTTGTACTAGAAGGACTAGGGGAGTATAACTAGTAGCCATAGCTTGAATTATAGCTTGGATAGGAGGTAAAGTAGAGGTACTTGGTGTTGGAATAGGAGTAGTGGCTGATGAAACTGGACTATAAAGTGTTGAACTAGAAAAAGCAGTTGAAGAACTAAAGGCTGAAGTTGAGGTACTGGGAAGTGAAACTGGAATATATATGAAACGACAACGAAATGAAAATGATGTTCTTGAAGAAGTAGTAATGAAGCTAGTGGATGAAGTGGATGTAGGGAATGAAGGAAATAATATTCTAGGCTCTAGAGGTAGTCTAGAGATAAATGGATCTATAGAATGTATGGTAGTAGAAACTATAGATGATGTAGTGGCATAAAAATATGAACCTACAAATTCTAAAATGTTGGTATCTAAATGGGAAGTAGAAGGTTTAGGTGTATATGCTGATAAGGAAGCTAGTTCAACTGAATGTTGAAAGAGAGCTTCATCTATTTCCTTAAGTATAGTAGCATTCAATTCATCAAGTTTATCATAAATGTCAAAAATTTTAGATTCTGAATCAACTAAAAAAATTTCCTTTTTAATTTCAAGAGATGAAATAAAATAAGGATCTATAACAATGCTCTTTAAATCACTTTCTGATTTATTTCTGAATAAAGAATGTTCAAAATTTAAATCAAAATCTATGTCGTGTATGCTTGTCAAATATTTTGGAAGAGAATTTGATCTAAATAAGGAAACTTTATTACCTAAATCTTCTATCTGTTTTTTCATTTCTCCTATTCTTTCTGGGTTGTCCACTATAAAAACAGGTTTAGGGTCCAGATTAGACCTGTTATAATAAACTTTCCTAGAAACAAGAATTACAATTTTTTATACTCACATCTAGTTAAACAATCTTAAAGGAAAAAAAATTATAAAATTATTTCCTTTAAGGTTTATTTAACAACTAAGGATTGGTTAGATCCCCAGTATGGTCGCCAGTATGTTATCACTCCAGTAATTCTCTAGTTGTGAGATTTTTTGTTTTTAGTTCAGAAAACTAGAGGTAACCATAGACCAACTCTTAAACTCTAGGATCTAGCCTTCCCAGGGTTCAAAGAGGGCTCTCTCTATAAATTTTAACTTTGTTTTGTTTTATAAAATATTAGGCTATTTATGATTGTGCATTTGGTTTTGGTTTTGGTTGGTTCGGTGGGAAAAATCATTTGAAGAGATTAATAGTGGGAAATATATTGGTCCATTGGGCTAAGGAGTCAAAATTCAAGCAGACAGAGCTAGGATCAAGGCCAAAAAGTCAATTTTTTTCAAGGCAAGATACATAACCCTTGAAGATCTTAGAAATTTTTTTTGTGAGGTGATATGATCGGCATAAAGAGCAATGAAGGTTTCTTTGATCCGGAAAAGGGAAGTAGTAGGCAGAGGTCAAATGAAAGAGGGAGAAATTAAGGGTTCCGTACTCTGGAAATCAACAAAAAACATAGAAATAACAAATAGTTAAGACAGGGTGCTTTTAACAAATCCTGAAGTAATCCTCCTATTCATTCATTCAAATTTAGAACACATAATGGATTGTATGTAACAAAAAAAGATAACAATGACAAGTAGGAAACACTTCACTCCAAATAGCTCATCACATGAATCCTGAAATATGATGTTAGTTGATCTGATCTAGTCTGCTACTCGAAATTTAAAACACAAAATTCCTTCAAGTCCACAAAAATGACTATAGAAATCTTCAACAATTTATTCCACAATAATACTTCTAAAGATGAAGTATTTATACATAATTTTTTACAAAATATCCTAGAATGCTTCTAAGAATTATTTTAGGGAAATAAAAATATCTTTACAACAATAATAGAGACAGTTGCTCAACAAATCAGCATGTTGTCCTATTAATTCAAATAAAATAGAAACAGATTGTGGATAAGATGCAACTGGCTGCCTTGGTGTCTTCCTTGCTGGCTTTAGATATTTCGAGTTTGTTTTGAAATCTGATTTTCTTATCTGATACTCTTTCATTGATTCTCCTTAATCTCTGATACTCTTTAACCATTTGTAAAATATGTTTGCTATTGTAATAAAAATCTGTTTCGACTGCAAATCAACAAACTATTTTCAATGTTTTCTTTCTGCCTTATTACTTTTCACATTAAATCTATTAATGAATGCCAATCTTCCTCATTTGGAATTTGTATTTTCTTCAACTTCCTGAAGTTTTCATCTGCTTCTGTGTACTTGGAAAAGGTTTTTTTAATGACAAACAAGTGTCTTATCTCATGCTGCAAGTAAAATAAGTCCTCAAAACTCCTAAGTAAGACTTTTCCTGTTGGAATTCCTTGTCCACCACCTGCTTTTTCAACTTTCTCCTTGGCATATTCTCTGATTCTTTTATTGTAATCTTCCCAAGGCATTAATTTGTCATTGATGACCAAAATATTATGCAAACTTCTTTGCCTCAAATTCTCAAATTTGACCATAAACCTAGTTATGGTAATGTTCATGTTCTCACACTTTTCCTCTAACTTCTTTATTAGGTTATTTTTGGTTACAACCTTCTTTATCTCAATGATAGTTTCAGTTCTATAAGTAATTTCAAGTTCTTCCAACTCTTGCTTGTTCTTGCTGTTGAGAAACTTTATCAGTTCTAAAGCTTGTTTTGGTTTGTTATCCAATTCCTCTTTAGTCTTTGGATCTCTTCTAATGCTGCTTTGAGTAGGTCTCTTTGTTCAAAAATAACTTGAATGGAGGGCCATACATCATTTATGTCTTCTATGATCTTGTTCCACAAATGATTTTTCACATAGGAAATTTGTTCCTTCAAGGTCAATTCCTTCTGTAATTTCTTCAATTCTTCATTTATTCCGACGGTGTTTTTCTCATGAGCT
This sequence comes from Pinus albicaulis, assembly GCA_034641835.2. Taxonomy (NCBI): domain Eukaryota; kingdom Viridiplantae; phylum Streptophyta; class Pinopsida; order Pinales; family Pinaceae; genus Pinus; species Pinus albicaulis. The sequence goes on along the minus strand of CM076583.1, from coordinate 959,357,406 downwards.
TTTGCATTAATTTGAGCCAAATTCTTTTGATCTTTAAGATTTTCAATCATATATTTCAACTTGTTAATCTCACTTGTCTTAAGAGACATTTCTTCCATGGCCTTTACTAGTTTGCGGGCCTCATCTGTAGGGTGAACTTGTGTTGTAGATGAATATGTAGTTGATGTTGTGGATGATGTCATTGGAACTGTAGTGGTGAGTGGAAATTTAGGTGCCAACTCTTCAGCTAGAGTTGATGGCACAACTGTAGTAACTGTTTGGTCAATTTAGTGTGTCCTAAATTGCTGCATTTAATTTGTCAATCCGGGAATCGTAAGCTGATGAAGTGCGGCGCACTATATGTGCAAGATAACCTATTTCTTAACTTTTTGTCGTTTTTGGTTTTTCTAAGGTGAAATGGAAATTCTAAGATGAAAACAAGTTTGGTTATGTTTGTTCAAGGAAGTGATATCCCCTATAATGATTTACCAACTTGTAACTTTAAAAAGAAATTTGAAATTTACAATGACAAGACTTGAAAGAAAGTAAAAGTGTACTGCTGAAATGAAAAGGTGCTGCTAATCTAATGAATCAAAACAGTAAACTAGTGAACATGAAAACCAAACTATTCTTGCTGCCAACTAAACACAAAAGAAAATATGCTTAAGGAAATTCAAAATTGCAACAAAATAAATCTAAATCAGATTACATCAATTCATTTTCTGACCCTTCATCATTAGACCAGCTATGACTTTCGGAAGTAATCATAAACAACTTGTGTAATTGATATTTAATTTGCAGAAAGTAAACTAATACTAAACCATACACTCATGATTCAATCCCTCACCATCAGTCCAGCTGTGGCTTTCGGAGGCAACCGAAGATGTCATACATGATTTAATATATCTAAATTTGCAGAAAAGAAACTAATACTAAACTACACATTTCATAATGCAGTCCCTCACCATCAGTCCAGCTGTGGCTTTCGGAGGCAACTGAAGACGCTATGAGCAGCTTAATATATCTAAATTTGCATAAAAGAAACTAATACTAAACTACACATTTCATAATGCAGTCCCTCACCATCAGTCCAGCTGTGGCTTTCGGAGGCAACTGAAGATGCTATGAGCAGCTTAATATATCTAAATTTAACTACTAAAGCAGATAAGCAAAACTGAAATGTACAAAGCAAGACTGAAGTTAAACAAAAGCTATGAAAAGCAAACTAGCAGCAGAACAATGTTAGTTTTATGTCATTAGTCAAAATGCTATGAAAATGCCCGGGCTGTCTATCTAAAACCTGCAATCAAGAAAACTGATCAGTGATTAACAATCATAAAACATGAAAGACAGAAATGAAATGCAAAATTATGGAAATGTATAAACAGAAATGAAACAACCGCAAAGTATGAACATATGGATGGATTATGATACAATGACTTTTAAAGAAATGAAATGAGAAATATACACTAATACACAAAACCTTAGCTGAGCAGGGGCCCTCTACACAGCCTTGGTAACGATCCTCAAACACGAATTAAGTTAAAAAACAGAGTCTTCTCATATTAAAAAGCAGTTCATTACAGAATGGTAGTGTTACGGCACAAGTGCAGCGTAATCACTACAGAACAGACTAAAAGATAACAGAGTACATTCACTAACATCAACTATCAACTAACTTTATGTGCGTATGCAAACGCTCCATATATAACAATAAACTGTAACTGTCTCCTAAAGTTCATGATGGCAGAGAGCACGTAGACCACTACGTCCACGGATATAGGAGTATGGCCGTGTTGGAAAGTGAATCTACGGAAGGTGGATGCTTGAATTCGACTCCAGAGCTCTGCACAGATGTCGATTTAACCTCCGCAGGCTTAGAAATGGCCGTATGGATCTTTATATGCCACGAAACAGAGTCCGGCCGACATGAAACTCCATGGTTGACTTCCATGTGGACGCCTTTGACCGCGGCTTCTTTGGACGATTTTTCTTGAACCAATAGGACACGAACCATGTCCACGTCATTCCTAGCCTGCCCATGTGGCTCGTTTCCCTTGTAGACACTTGTAGCATAGAGTTCCACAAAATACCTTTTGCACATGATATTGACAATTTGGGAGGTTTAGGTGAGTGAAAAAGGTATGGAAAAGTGTATGGAAAAGATGCAAATTTGGGACTCAACAGTAACCATAGGGTTGAATGTATGTGCTTCCTATGTTTTTTTTGTTTCTTTTTCCTAGACAAGATTGTCCATATGAATCTCCATTTATTTTATCTATGATGTAAGTTGAAATATTATGTTCATCATATCATCTTTCTCATTTTTTCCTTCTATTATTTCCTTGGTTTGAGGATGTTCACTTTGAGGAAGTTTAAGCTGTTTCCTCAAAGTTGCAATATCCTAATTCTTTTTCTTTATTAATTGTTCTCCTGCCTTGACATTTACTGGGTCAGATCAAATCTATATGACCAATTCTTCCAAAGATTTTATTCTTAGGTCCTTAGCATACAAGGATGCTTTATCCAACTTCATGTTATCTTTCATGTTTGAGATGGTGTTCTGGAGTTTCTGAGCACTCATGGCTTTAGTTGTAACAGTAGAGTACAACATTTTTGAAGTCTGTCTGTGGAATTAAATCTGATCAAGAGCATGAATTTTTTTTGTTTGTACTTCCAAATCTACCTTCTTATAATCTGCCAATATCTTTGGATATTTCATTGTAGGTTGCAATACTAACATGATGAGCTTTTTGTTTGAATAATCAACGGTAGACAGAAGTTTGTTTTCCACACTGGGTGTTTGTTTCATGTATTGAGAGTAGATATTGTTTTTGATTTCTTCATTCTTTAACTTGATCTATTTATACTTCTCTTTGATGTCTAGATCTTTCTCCTCAACTGCCTGTGAGGATGAAGCTTCCATGCTCTATTTCATTTCTATTAATTGTGTATTTTCATTGTCAACTTGTTCTTCATTTTGGTTCTCAGTAACTAGCTCATTGATGATGACAGTGGTAACATCTGTGTTCGATCTATAAGATCCGTTTCTTCAACATCAATGGTTACTTTCTCTTTACCTACTGAAACTGTTTTCAACCTTTTATTATATCTGATCTTGAACGTTGTTTTAGTGGAAGTTTCAGCAACATAGGTACCTTCTTCTCTTACTCTTTTAGTGGATTTCTCTGTTTGATTAGCAGTCTCTAAAGTGTGACTAGTATCACTTTTCTTCACCGCATCTATTAAAGTATTCTCTGTCCACTCAGTCTGACTAGCATGTTTTTCTATCTCTGGTTTTGTCTCATGAATGAATGGTGTTAACTTACATTTAACCCTCATTTTACTCAGAATCCCTTGTGGATCATAATTCCAAGGAAAAATTTCTTCAAATCTACACTCCAATAATTGTTTAGCTGCTTCTGCCTATGCATCCCTCTGATTATAAATAAATGGTCCTACTTGATTCTTCAATTTGAATTGTGTTTTCTTCTTTTCTGCTAAAAAATTGATAGAATCAGAGTTTAATATTTGCCTGATATACTCCAAGGAAAAAACTCTCATGGATACATGTTTGGGCAGTTTATAGGGCAACAAATTGGATCCAAACACTCTAATCTCAATATGTTTTTCATATAGGTACCAGTCACCAGTCTTGGTTTGCTCTGATAACTGTAAAATCTTCTTCATCTCATCACATATCCTTGGATGCTTCGTATTTGTTAATATTTTGATCAATGGATGGATGAATGAATATGAAAACTCTGCATATGTGAACTATGTGAACTCTTTCCTCATCAAAGAGGTCCAGAAAATAACTAAAAGATGTTTTCCCTCTACATGAAGCTTTTTAAGAGCAAATGGAAATTTATCTTCTTGAAAATATAAGAACATGTGGAGGAGGAAGGAGGTGTATCTGAACACTCCTTCAATTGGAAACTTAAAAAATTGGTCATGGATATTGTGTGCAATATATCCAGCATAATAAAAAATAACAGATGGAGGTTGTCCTGGGGTAAATGTAGATAAGAAACCTAAAATGGATTCATTTGTGTATTCATTAGTGAAATACCCTAGAATGAATGAAAGCATGGAAATTACATGCCTTGAACCCTCTGGAAATTTTGAAGTGGAATATGGAGGACTAATTTGAGGAATTTCTACATGCAAAGGCATAAATGTTTGGAATATTAGGAATCTCTTAGGAAAATCAAGGCCAATATATAGCTTGGTAAGAGCCTCTATCGACAAAGGGATTGCTTGAGGATCAGGTTGGAGTTGTCACATTTGGTTGATGGATTCAGTAGTAATGGTAGAAAGCACTTCTTTATTGGCATTTACTATGGCTCTCTGCTTAGGCACATAATACTATTGACATAACCTAATGACCTCTTGACATGAATGAGTTACGGGAACACCATATTTGGGTAAGTGTTATTACCAAATATGGACTTCTTCTTCATTATCTAAGGATTTTTCATAGCTCCAGTGATGAATGTCTAGCAGATTAAATTAAACAATTTTGTCTGCTATTTTGTAGTGAACATCAACTAATGGAATGTGCTCAATATCTATGATACGGGGTTGTAAAGGATTTATAACAATAGCAGTCTTAGAAGTCATGGATGTAGTTGATTTTGGCACATTGGAACCTTCAAGATTGCTAGAACTCTGCTTTTTAGGCATTTCGACTACTTCTGCAAGGTTAGACAACTTGCAGAAGTAATTTTATTTTAGTATAGGTTTCTTGGATAGAAATAGGATAAGTATGGTCTCTTTCTTGGATTTATTTTTCAATTTCAATCTTCAATAGGCTTTTACAGGCTTTTACTGGTTTAAAACAAGAAGAAATGGTTTCTTGAGTTTTTCAGTGAATGATTGGACTAAAAAGCCTTTTGAGATTGGGAACAGAGGCCTAGGATAACTTCAAAAGGTTTCTGAGCTCAATTTGGTGTTTAAAAATAGGGCGTAGCATAAACAGGGATTTTTAGGAAATTTTGACAAGGTTTGGCCTGTTTTTTGGACATTTTGATAAGGTTTTGTGGTTAAATTCGAACTCTGAATGTAATTTTTCTTTTAAAAAGTCTTTTTAGATTGAAACATGCTTGATTTTCTTGAAGAATACTTGTTATATGAAAGTATTGGGTTTTGAAGATGGTTCTTGAAGGTTTTGAAGGGGTGAATGGCTTCTTTCTGATCTCTGGAACAATGCGAAGCTCCTCTACAATATTTAATGGTAGCAGGTTTGAAATTTGCATTCTTTGGCATTAAAATGATGGAAAAACACTTGCTTTACAGTCAAGGTGGCTTATACAGGGTGTACGCATAGAAAGAGATAGGAAATGAATGCATTTCCAATGTTTATTGGGCATTTTATTTTAAACGGCGCCAGCAATTAATCGAGGTCAAGTCATGAAACTGGTCATTTTTGGATTCAAAGGGTCTAAACCATAAGCGGTTATCACATGCCATTTTGGTGGAAATGGTTTCAGAGAAAACGAACACGATCCAATAAAAGAAAAACACGTGGAGGAGGAAGAAAATCCCAATACCACCCATTTTGCGTAGAAATGGAACTGGGAATTTTGCGCAAGTTAATTTGTGATATTGGGTTTATGTCGTCGGATCTTGGGGTTCGATTGTGAATGGCCAAAATTTATTGGGGAAGTTGCATCGGGGTTTGGTAGTGGGGCTGGGGTATATTTATATTCGGGGATGGGTTTTAAACCTTAGAAATACGTGTTTAATAAGTTTAAAACCTTAGGTTTAAATGATATGCGGCGGGGTAAGGTTTATGTGTTAAATTAAACACTTAACAATGTTTCAATCATACATATGAGTGGGTTTAATATTATATAGTTTTTCAACATTTGACAATTTCTTAAAACTATAGGGGGCAGGATATTTGTTTTATTGATATGTTTTTAAACCAATGGGATAGGGCGGGATTTAATTTTTCACACATGGGGTATTTTAACATTGGTTAAAATGTAAAATAGAGGGTTTGAGGGTTATTTTACATATAAAGGGTTTAATACTATACGGGAGGGAATAGTTTTAGGGAATTAATAAATAAATTAGAAATTAATATGAAAATAAAGGGATAATGTATACAATGAATAAAATACATATTTTAACTCTAATTTAAAGTGCAAATAAGCATAGCTTGTCTTTATTTGTACTATTTTACACTTTAACTTATGATAAATGCATTTTGAGGGTTTATGAATGATTTTTGAAAGGGAATGGAATTAGTTATTTAGGGTTTAACTTTTACTTAGTAAAAATGGGTTTTTACTTAGGAAAAAGGGATTATGATTATGAATGAAGGATAAATGTTGATGAATGTGGGTTTTTTGTAGGAATTCAATATTTTAACCAATCAGTCATCGAGCCTTGGGTCTGGTCCCAAAAGAAGTCAGAGAAATGCTCTAAGCCTTTTTAACTGATAGTTTAGAATACTGAACAATTGTAGGGGAGTGGAAATTAGTGATTTTTTCCCAATGATACTTTATTACATGCTTGCACAACTGCCTTCTACCTACCCATATTTATTTCTAATATTTTTTACTTCATTTTCATGGGTGCATTTAAGCTTGTAACCCTAAATCCATTTTCTTTTAAAGCATAAAAAATATCTAAGTCTAACCTTATTTCATCCAAGGGCTCAGATTGAATTGTTGAGCTCCTCATTTATTCTGTAACTATCTACTGATTTGTCAAGTTTATACTTTTTGACATATCTTTATTCTCTATCTAAAACATGAAATTCAAAGCATGAAAAATTAAGATTAAACTATTTAACCAATCATGGATTATGGCATTTATTGAGAATCTACACGTAATCATTATTCTTGCAATAAAAGTAAATAGTAGTGGCATTTTAACTTGCTCAATTGTAGGTTTTACTTTCGTCTCTTTTTCTTTTGGGGTCTATCTTTTTCTAAGTCCTTTGATCATTCTTTTAGGACTTTTTACCCTCTTTTATTTTTTATTATTTTTCATTTTTCAAAATATGGGAAAACAACTTGTAGAAAGCAAGGTATGTACATATTTATAATACTATCATAGTCAATTCAAAAGTATGTATTATTATAGGACCCTAACACCTTCTTCGGAAATAATGTGGCCTAAGAGTTTTCCTTCTTGAAGACCAAACAATTTTTTCTTAGGATTCAGAGATAGGCCATACTTCCTACAATTTTCAAATACCTTTCACAAATGGACTAGGTGTTCTTCATCAGTTTTATAATAGATAGTGATGTCATCAAGGTATATCACTATGAAGTAACCTATGTCTTCAGAGAAAGTTATGTTCATGGCTCTTTGAAAAGTAGCCCCCGCATTCATCAACCCAAATGGAATTTTTACATACATCAAGGTTCCCCAAGGAGTTGTGAAAGTAGTTTTGTGCTGATCACTTGGCAGTACTAGTACCTGATTGTACCCCGAAAAGCCATCAAACAATGATATTCTCTTAGAACCTACCACCCTTTGTAGTATATGATCAATTTTGGGTAAAGGGTAGTTGTCCTTTAGGGAGGCTTTGTTCAATTTTCTAAAGTCTATGCACAACCTGATCTCCCATATTTTCTTTCTTACTGACACAAGGTTAGAAACTCATTCTGAGTACCTAAGTGGGAGTATGATACTAACATCATACATATTCTTTATTTCTTTCTCAACTAAAGGTACTAGGACAGGGTTTATTCTTCTCAATTTTTGTTTAATGGTTTCTGATTTTCCTTAAGGGGAATTTTATGTTAAATAATTCTTGTGTCATAGGACTTCAAGTCCTCATACCCCCATGCAAGCACATCCTTAAACTCTTTAAAAAGCTAAATATATTTATGTTTTATGTGAGGAGGAAGATTTTTGGACAGCTTGATCATCTTGGGTTTTTTTATGCTGCCTATGTTACATTATTCTACACTAGTCTTGGTGGATTCCATATTTGGCTTTCTAGCCACATCGTTAAAATCAAACAATTCTTCTAATGGTGTAAGGCCCCTTGGTAATGTATCATCTTTACATTGTAAAACCTCCAGGTCCTTTTGATCTATATTTTCAAACAATTCTGCCTCATAAGGATTTTCAAGAAGATTTATATCAATAGTAGAGGATAGCTCTATTTTGTGGGCTTGTTCTTCAACAAAATAACCTTCTTCATGCCTGAAGCTTGGTTTTGGTATTGCGAATTCATTATTAGATTGAAAAAATTCATCAATTTGTTTGTCACCCTCAAACACTTGCCAATATTCTATTTTTTCAGGTAATGTAGGTCGGTTTTTGACTTTGACAGTGTATTGTTCATTTCTATGGGGTATTTGGCAATTGCTGGCAGCAAAGGCAAGCTCATTGGCAAGGTTGTTTTGATCCCTAGGGATGAAAGTGAGCTCATATTTCTCAAAGGTTTTCAGGAGGTCCAGGGTAGCATTCCTATACTCTCTTAGTCTAGGATTCTTGGCTGAATACTCCCCTTTGATTTTCCTAATGATAAGCTCTGAATATTCTTGGACTGAGATTTTCTTAGCTCCTATGTTTTTAAGCAAATGTAAACCAAGGAGGAGAGCCTCATACTCTAAAATATTATTTGGGCATTGAAAATCTACTTTGTAGAAGTGGCCTTCATTTATGTTGTGGATCCAAACCCGAGCTCCTGAACCAGATTTGCCACAAGAACCATCAAAGCTCTTGTTCCAAAGTGGGTCAAGCTTGGATTCGTCACTGTGTTGTTGTTCAGGGCTGCTAGAGTTTTGGTTGTCATGTTCTTCATTTGGGGATTGATTTGACTATTCTGGTAGGCCTAGTTCCTTCTCATTTTCATTTACTTGTTCACTAATTTCATTTTCATTATATAAGATAAATGAGTCAAGGTCCAAATGAATGTAGTAAACAGGGGTGTTGTTAGGCCTATCTAGGCTATTTACCATAAATTTCATGTGAGATTATCGGTACAATCTCCTTGTTTGGCTAAAAACCTAGATGGTAGCATATGACATGTCCATTTGGAGGTTGCCTTGAGGTTTGGCTCCCCATGATATAGATAGAAGCATACCATACTTCGGGTGAATGTCAGCCAATACGATGTCCATGACTAGAACCTTAGAAAGTATTTGTGCCAGATTGACACATAGATCCTTGATGAGACCCAAACATTTGACTCTACTCAAATCGAAAGAATACAAGTCTTTGTAAGGTTTAGTTATTTTGAGGCCTAATCTATCCATTACCACCTTGGGCATGAGATTGTGTGAGGCACCGGAGTCAAGCATAGCATTGTGCAAGATTTTGTCATGAATGTTTAAGCTGACATAGAAAGGAGCGACAACTCCTTCTTAATATTTTACCTCTACCTCAAGTCTAAACAACAGCTCTGGTTTGTCATCAGTCAAGGTTCAGAGTGTCGGTGTCATTTCCTATGTTAAAAACTTTCAAAACTTGCGACCTATACACATCTTGGGTTACCAGTTCAGTGAGAGGTATGGTTATCTTGATCATGGCAATATTTCCCTGTATTTGTGTTTTGGGCATATTTACATCAGTTTTATTAATCATAATTTTTTCTACAATTTTAATTTTCCGATTCTGATTTGGGGCTTTAGAAAAAAGAGTTTTCTTAGGTCCATTAGTTGATGTACTAGGGTAGCTTGGGTCACCATTTTTCTGGATGAATTTTTCTTTGTTTGGATCAGTTTTCTTAGCCATGGTGTTTGTGTTTCCTGTTGTCCTCTTAGGAGTATTTTCAGGGGTCTTCCTAACATTAGTGTCTAATTTGTTTTTCTTGGATATATCTTGGATCTTTTTTCTCCTAAGGTCATATTGCCTATGGACCTCCATTATGGCATTCTCAAATCCTAATTTGTAGTCTTTAGAATCCTAAAAGTTTGTTTCAGTTTGATGTGAGGAAAATAGACCTTTTTCTTCTTATGTAAGGAAAACATCACTCTCATTGTCATAACCTATCAGATTTACATGGTTTTATTCCAACTCTTTATTTTCTGTTTCCTCTTCATCTACATACTTGTCTTGGAAAGGAGGCTTGATTTGTTGGTGATTGTCTCTCTGCCTAATTTGCGGAGGGTCTCTTCTGAATTTTTGATTCCTATTTTTTTTTTTGGGATTTGCTTGGTTTTCCCTAGGAGGTGCTCTTTCATTTAAGTTTATCCTCTCCATCATTCTCTCCATTTTTCTAACTAGGCTGTCAATTTTGGCATCAGAATAGGAGGTTGAGGCCATAGTTTCATCTTTGTAGGTAACCCTCTTTTCTGACATCATCCTAGCCCTTTTCTCAATTAAATTTTCCTCTACATTCGTAGCCCCTTTTTGCATGTCCTCTAAATTTAGGGGATCTTTCTCCCTCAATTGGTAGGCCATGTCAGGATCACAGACCTCCGGAAATTTCACTAAGGTTAGGCCCTATGGGGGTTTCATGTGAGGTGGGAGTGCATTTTACACACTATTAAACCTAGTGCAATAGTCTTGGACACTTTCCCCTACATTCCTCTTAAGATTGTTATATTCTAAAAGGATTTGGAGGGGGTTTTTCTTAATCTCCCATTTGTTTATGAATGTTTGATAGAGGGAAGGGAGGTCATGTATGCTGTTAGGAATCAAGTTTTTAAACCATTTCTTAGCTTCTCCTGCCAGATTCTAGGAAAACATCCTCATTTTTATGGTTTCCTCTTCTAATTCCATGTAGTCAAAAGAATCATTTATTTTGTATACATGTTGTTGGGAATTTGTAGAGTCAGCTCCAGTGAAGTGAGGGATTTTGGATTAGTAGTCATTTGGAAAAGGTATCAGAGCTTGTGGTAGTGCCAGAGGAGCATACCATGTTACCATGATGGGAGCTAATGGAGTCCGAGGAGGATTTACAAGGGGAGGGTTTTGGAGAGGGGCTGGAGGATGAAGTGGAGTGGTTTTCATAGTGGTGGTACGAATGGGTGTGGTGGAAGTACTTGGACTGACAAACTGATTTTGAGCAGATTTGGAATAGAATGAGCCAAAGTGATGAAGAAGCTAAAAGTCAGGACAAGTGGAAGGAGAGGCTTCTCTACTAGGACTCTCCTGAAAATCTATGGGCTTAAGGTCAGTATGGTCAATCACACTTTGTGACTTAGTTTTGAAAAGGTTTCTTGTATGGTGTAAGTCAAACTGGGGGTCTTGCAAGGCTGTGAGATGTTCACAAACACACCTTCCTCTATGAATGGTATTAACAATAGTTGAATCTTCAGTCCTAGAAGTTTTCCACAAAATCCTTTCTGGGTCATCAACTATGCTAGGAGGGTTTGGGTCTCGGTGAGATCTAGTACTAATCCTTTGTGAAGCCAAATTTCAAACCCAAAGTGTAGAGAGGCTGAAAGTTTATGACCGTTTTCGGAAGGCTGGCCTCTCTTAGTGTTTGCTAAACTCAAACAATGTGTGACTAGGCCTCTAAACTGCTCAGGGCTAGTTTGACACAATCCTAGGGAAATCTATGAGAACTAGTAAAGTTAGTAGGCCTATTGGAGGCTAGTGGAGTTTCCAAGTGGATGTTTTTTTTTTTTTGTTTGAGGATATGTACTTATTTTCCACCACCAATAACTGAAAAAAAAAACAAATCTAGAGAATGTCTTGGGTTTTTCTAAGTTCCTTTATGTAGCCCTAAGTTTTTAAATAGTATCCTCCAGTTGATTCATCATTTTTATAGGATCGTGAAACAATTAGATTCTACTTTTGGCTAACACTTGAGTTTTCTAAGTTTGACAGAGGCTTGAGATTTCCTGAGGGATACTTATGATGTTATTGAATCAAGGTACCACCATGATCCCCATTATGTTAGGGCAATGAGGTGGCGATGAATAATTGGATACTATTTGAGAAGGGTTTCTGAAGTACTAAGGAATACTTAGATTGTCACTAACTCAGAAGGTCCCATCGTGATCACCATTATGTTAGGTCCCTGTAATTTGTTAGATTGGTGAGAACAAATGAACAAGGGTAACATCAGACTAGTCTTTGGAATCCTAGGGCCTAGCCTTTCTGGACTCAAAGAGGGCTCTCTCTATTTTGCGCAAAGGATGTGAACCTTTTTTCTTTTAGGGTTTGGTTTTAGGCTAGTTGTTAAGTTTAGGGTTTGTTTGTTTGTTTGGGTTGGGTAGATGATCAAGTAGAATAGATGGAGTAAGAGATCTTCAAGTCATTGGGCTATGGATTCTACAAAAGGTCATGGATATTTCAACAATGAATCAGGGTGCATCACAGGGAAAATCTTACATGGTCAAATAGATCTTCAAGGTTTGTGTGAGATGAAATGAACATCAAGTTTGTGAACATAGTAGGTGCAAAAGGGCAGTTAAGAATCCTTGAAAAGATACCTTTAAAAAATAAGGGTCTTTTAACACTACTCACCATAAAGAAGTAATCATAAGATAGGGAAAATCAATAACTCTTTGATTAAACTCAAGAAAATAAGCATTTACGACAAAAAATCCAGTGAACTGTAGAAGGAAAGAAACTTGTATAAATTCTAGTGATTTCACCTTCAAGATTATAAAACATTTTAGATAGACATATAAAATAGATCAAGGAAGAGGGAACTCCTAAACATCATTGATCATAGCCATAAAGACTTCCAAGGCAACCTTTCAGGAGTGGACAAAGGGAATGATCAAAACATAAACCTCTTTGGCTAAACCTAATTAGTGATACTTCAAAGAAAGATCTTAAGAAAAATGCTTAAGTAACATCAAACAAGCAGGGCTAACCATAAAACATATTTTCTATATATTGTATTGAATCATTCATAAGATAAACAAGGATAAGTGGGTCTAGAGAGAAACAAATAATTCTCTAAACTGACATAGCAGAGGAAAACATAGAGGCAATAGAGGACAAATAGAGCTAAGGTGCCTCTGAACAAGATTTTTTAGTCTAAAACTTTTGTCCTAATACAACATAGAAATATGAAACATAATGATAACAGAGGAAAAAATGAACTAAATACAAACAAATCACCATTAACTATGCTCAGGGATCCTGCAAGAAAGCCCTCTCCAATGTCAAGCAAGACAAGCCATCCACAAACACCAAAAAGCAATTTCTCTTCAATCTCTTCAATCTATGTATTACTCACAAGAGTCATCAAATTCCAACCTTTTACAATAAGGCCCTCATGCTCTATTGATCTAGCAAAGGAGGGCAGAAACCCTAACTAGGGTTTGAAAATGTCATAAATACCCATAAATAACATTTATGTCCAAGAGACCATGCAAGGCCCAAGGCATAAAATATCTAATGAAATAAATGCAAAAATAACTCCTAACACCTAAATTTGGAGTGATTTCCCCAAAAAACACTAAAATATGATTTTTCCATAAATGAGTGTCTTTTTTTGACTTTTGCACATAAGGACACAACAGTGAGGTCTAAAGGCACAATGCCTGCACAGGAAAACTGGGTCCACTTGCAGGCAAGTTTTGATGGACTTCCCGATGTCAGAATTGGCTCTGTGACGGCTCGTTGGAAATTTTATTGAGTCTAATTTCTGAAATTACCCTTTGTTTTCTTATGGAAAGCTTGTTGAGTTTTTTGGCGCAGCGCCAACCCTGAAAAACATGGCAGAAAGGTGAAAATTGGCATGTTTTTGGGCCTTGTGAGGGACCAAAATTGCTCCAAATGCTATGAAACTTGGTGTGCATGATGTACTTGGGTTGACGAATCCAAAAATTTAAAATTAACCTCCATTAGATGGCTGTAGGAAAATCATAGCACCAAGGGTTCTGCACTTTCGGCCCTTAATATCAGTCAAAAAACCAAAAAATGTTAAAAACTTGCCAAAATTTGCAATTATATTCCTCATGGGGTTTGGGGGGCCTGTAGAGAAGCTTCAAAAAGGATTAAAAGGTTTGATTGGTATTTTACCTCCTTGATTTCTTGTATTTTGTCAAGGGCTCCTTTGAGCGTGGCCCTTGCAAATTTGTTCTTCAAGCCATAGTGCTTGGCCATCTTTTTCTGTAGGCCAAGGTCCCTTTGTGTCTTCTTCGGCTGCTTGTTTTTATCCTTATAATCCTCAATGATATAGTTTTCCATTCCAAGGTTTCTTTTCAGGTCTCTGATCTCAGCCTCCTTACTTTGGAGCAAGATGCTTATAACCCTCTCCTCATCTTCATTTTCACTGTCAAGGTCAATAAACTCAAATTTTTGTTTACTTCCATGCTTACCTTTCCTATTTGCAATGGCGACAGTTTCTTTGCCTTTGTGTAGCTTCTTTGTTGATGTGGAAAGCATGGACCCTTGCCTTTTGGAGGCACAAAACACATGCCTTTCTGCTCTTTGGTATGTCAAAGGAAGAGGTTCAATATTGTATACTTCAGTGCCATATGTCTTTCTTCCATCTTTATTTGGTTCACTGACTTCTTGGCTCACTTTTTCATTTGTATCCTGTTAGACTCGGTCCTGTTAGTCCTTCATCAGAGTCAATTCACCAAAGTTCATTTCCCATCATTTGCAGTCATTAATGCTATTTTGGTCAAAAAAGAGTCATTTTAATTCTTGAGTCCATGGTTTTGTCTTCAGAAGTGCTTCAATAACATGTGCAAGCCAGAGGAAGTTTCAATAAGTTTCTTATTTCAAGAGTTTCATCATCATTAATGCTCAAGGATGATTCTTCTCCAAAACCCTGTTTTGGAGAAGAAATTGGCAAGTTAGTTGTTTGTAATAACCATGTAATTTTCCATCTTGAAGATTTCAAATGCAGGCTCTATGTCACCTTGCAAAGCTTCATGCTAAATATCCCTCCAAAAGACAACAAAGAAAACTCTTTTTCTTTAGAAACCAAGGAGAAGTCGCTCAACTGGAGCCCCGAATTCACAGTTTTTGCATCGTTTGTCTCTGAGCAAATTAAAGCAAGGCAAGGTGCTTTGGACGCAGCCATAGTTCATAAAGAAGAAAATTCACATGCAATTATTATTGATGGAATGTCACTTGGGCTTGTTTTCTTGGACAACAACCTTAAGCAAATGTTTCTAACATTAGCTCTTCAGTGTGACTCTGTGATTTGTTGTCGGGTTTCTCCAAAACAGAAAGCACTCGTGACAGAACTTGCACGCCATGATGGCCATAAAATTTGTTTAGCTATTGGTGATGGTTCAAATGATGTTGGTATGATTCAAAAAGCAAATATTGGTGTTGGTATTAGTGGTGTTGAAGGGCAACAGGCATCTATGGTAGCAGATTTTTCGATAGCACAGTTTCTCTTTCTTGAACAACTTCTTTTGGTTCATGGTGGATGGTGCTATAATCGGATCTCATTCATGGTGAAATAATTTTTCTACAAGAACTTCGTCTTTGGGTTTTCCCATTTTCTTCTGTAATGCATTGACCATGTTCTCGGGGCAGTCAGCATTTCAAGATTGGTTTTTATCATTGTACAATGTAGTATATACAACATTACCTATTGGCGTGGTAGCCGTTCTTGACCCAAGATTTTGGAACAACTCCTTGTAGCTATGTAATTAATTAGATCCCTATCCCTAAATACATATTTATAACACCGCCACTTTTTCCAATTGACCCTGAAACATTTTACAAACATGTGAAAACTAACCTAACGACCGCGACAACAAATGCATGAAGACAATAATGCGCAAGGATTCGACGATGCACGTGAAATATCACATGTTTTTGGTTAACTCTTTCACTGTGAAACGAGTACCAAGGTTCAGAAACATATATCTTGGAAAAGCTAGAAAAAATAAAAAAATCCAAACAAGAGAAGAATGATTTGAACAAATGGCCATGAGAGTTGAACAAATGCTATCTAATTCCCAAGTGATTATCCGAAATCACCTCTCTGACAGAGCAGTTCTCACAATTGAGTTGAGCCAAAGGTTGATAATCGTCTTCTCCATCGCACATCGAAACGATCTCAGAACCTACAAATATAACTCGTGAGCAGACAGTATGAATAGGGTTCATATCGGGAACTGGATCTTAGGGTTTCTGGATCATCATCGTTGCTTGCCATGAAAAGTGAGCTGGAGATAATGGGTATCAATCATCAAGCTGAATTTCAGATCTCAAGACACGCGCCAGTGTTGTTTTCTGATAAACGAATGAAATTAGAGGAGTCCAGGCAGTTTTTGGTGTGCAATGAGGCTGGAGCTCTAAGCCCCCCAGATTGCTTTGAGGCCACCGGAGGTCAAATAGGGTGGATTTTATCAGGGATTTCTGAACTGGGTCAACCATCTTTGGTTGGATTAACAGCAGTAACTTGCCAAGAATCAAACATTGATGTTAATTCAGTCAAAACAAGGCAGCAATCCTTGCAGTTTGCAGATACATCAGACAGATCAAATTGCATAAGTACTGGACATTACACCTCATATCCTTGTGGTGACTCGTCTTACCCCTGATGCCCAAGGGACAAGATGCAACCAGAGAATTGAGAAAATTATGAACACACAACATTCACAGATATTGCGTGTACCCTTCAGAACAGAGAAAGGGATTCTGCAACGCTGGGTTTCTAGATTTGATGTTTGGCCTTATCTTGAGAAGTTTGCAGAGGAAGAATTAAATGAAATAGTTGCAACCTTGCAAGGGAAACTGGACCTGATTATTGGGAAGCACAGTGGGGAATCATGTTCCAGTTATGCTTATAAGTGATGATGTTATGGCTACTTACGTGCAACAAGTGGAATCACAAACTGGTGAACTATTGCAGCCCTATCTACAACTCTGCAATAATGGAAAGGAAGTTGAGATCAAATTTATTGTAGATGATGACATACCGATGGGCATTGTAGCCTGTATTTCCAATTTTAAACATCAGGAAGATAGTTATGGGATCATCCTCTCGAAACATATTATTAAGGTTACTTTGTAGGAATGTCATGGTCCCTGATATACCAGCAAGTGTGGCAAAGATTGCTCCAAGTTTTTTGTACTGT
Organism: Pinus albicaulis; assembly: GCA_034641835.2. Lineage (NCBI taxonomy): Eukaryota > Viridiplantae > Streptophyta > Pinopsida > Pinales > Pinaceae > Pinus > Pinus albicaulis. The sequence goes on along the minus strand of CM076583.1, from coordinate 959,340,493 downwards.
ATATGTTATACCAAAAGGAAAACTCTCTTCAGTGAAATAAACTATTTTTTTAGAGTCAAACAGGGCCAGCAAAGAAAATATCTCGAGTCCTTGCAATTTTCAAGAAGAGGCAGATCCTCTAGTTGGGAAATCAACCACGTCTCTTGATTTTAATAATATCAAGAGTAAATCGCGAATTAAGATGGCTAATGACGACAGTGATGAGCGATCTGCATCATTTGATAATTATTCAGGCACATCCTCATTGCCAAGCACGTGTATGAAGTCACAACTTGAAAGTGAACTAGAAAAGTTGGAGCTAGAACTGAAACAGCTTCAGGAGATGTACAATCAAGCATGTGAAGAAGCAGTCAAAGAGCGGAAAGCCAAAATTAGAACGCAGAATACCTACTGCAGCAGAAAGATAGGAACCGAATGTCTATTTTTATCTTCAGTTAAAATTCCAAGGCTCTACATTACAATTTTCGCTTTCTTATTGGTCATCGACAGATTCAAGGGGAGCGCTGTTTTGTCTTCAGAACAGATGATTGGATTTTCAGTCTTGTTTGTTACTAATGATTAAATAATTCCTTATTTTTGGGTCGATCTGTTTTCTCCTAGCATAGTTTATTTAATGTATTGAAAAATCATTTTGTAAAAGAGAGAGTTCTGGCAGAGGTGTGGGGAGAAAAAATCAGAGTTTCATTGTACAGTTTGAGAGAGGAATAATGGAAGGAGGCAGCTCTGGTTCATAAGATCCTTGTGGCGTGAGTTTAACGAATGTTTTTTCTTTTTGTCTCATATGTATCTTGTTATGTTTTTCATTTCATTCATAATCGTTTCAAGCTGAAAGCTTTTGCAGTAAGAGAGGTAGAATCCAATTTATTTGCTCTGCCTTGAAGGAGCATTCAATATTTGTGTAATTTTCTTCTGTTGGAAAGGATTAATTGTTTAATGCCCTTTTCAACTTTCTTCAACGGTCTTTACATTCCACATTATTTCAAATTTAATTGTTAAACTTCACTCCTACCTCGCCTTATGGAATAATCTGTGCCTTTGATTAAATCTCTGCTCACACTGTTCTTGATCCCACGCTACCTAGAAAACCCAGTCATTTATCAAAAAACCCCTTTCTTATCTATTTACTAGCCTAAAATCAGTTCCCATTTTAAGTCATCTCGCACCCTATTGCTCAATTTATCGAGATTGACTGGAGAGAGCCCTCTCCTGTCCTCGTAGGGCTAGCTACGAGGCTGAGCTTGGTTTGATGTTGCCTCGAGTTTTGCCTTCTTCAGCCTGAGGCAGATTCAAGCGCTAACATAGTGGCGACCATACTGGGGAGATGGTTTGCTATTGATGTGACATTCGACTTGTAGATTGTCTTTCCCCAGTACATGAAATCAAGTTGCAGATCTAATGCTGATGGTGGACAGAAATCAGACACAAATGAAGGCTGAAACATTCACCTGGCGACTCCAACTCGATCCAGAGATTCCAGTACTCGCTGATCCACTCATGAAATGGTAGGGTATGTGGCAAACCCTGCGTTTTGTGAAGCTTTAAAATAAGTAAGAAATAAGTTAGTGGATTTTGAAATTAATGAATAATTTCTCAGTGTCTTGCTTCAATGTTTGAAATATCCGAAGTTTCCTCTTGAAACTAAAACTGGTTTCTGTGAGTTAGTTGTTGAAAGAATTGAGAAGGAGATTCAGTGTTTAAATGATCAGATCCAATCATATGAATTCCGAGATCCAAAAAAGTTCTTGGAAACTCTTCCTCCTTCAAAACAAGCAACAATAGAGCTGCCTACGGATGTTTGCATTGACAGTGTGTAGCTGGAAGTATGCATTGCGGAGTTGGGGCAGCAAACAGAGTCTGGCTTTTCCGATCCTATTGCAATATACATGGAAATTTTTTTCAGTTTGACTGATAGATCAAGCTGTCTATTACATAACCAGGCTCATTATGTGCATGTAGGGCTGCCAGCAATTGCATCGGTGATCTGGTTGAAACACTCTCAAGCAACATTCTTCTCATATTTACTTGAATGGTTGATCTGGCATTATAGTATTACTTGATCTATTGGCTTTGTAGCAGAGTAGGGTAGATTTTGTAAACAAATAAGCAGCCAAAAGGCAGCATGTCGTTCTAGTTTCATTACAGTTTTAGTTTGAAGTTTGCCGAGTCAGTTTTTCAATCATTTTAGTCAAGTTTCAGTCTATAAATGAGTCGAAAGTCTCGTATTGTCTGTCGAAATAATGATCCAATAGCCCAATGGATGGAGACACTGTCTGCTCTCCCAAAGATCTGCTGTTCTTGGCACCTCCACGGAGTGGCAGCTGCCATCCCCATTGGAGCCAATGTTAGACTCAGTCATGTTAGTCCTTTGTCAGAGTCAAATTCACCAAAGTTCATTTCCCGTCATTTGCAGTCATTAATGCTATTTTGGTCAAAAAAGAGTCATTTTAATTCTTGAGTCCAGGGTTTTGTCTTCAGAAGTGCTTCAATAACATGTGCAGGCTAGAGGAAGGTTCAATAAGTTTCTTATTTCAAGAGGTTCATCATCATTAATGCTCAAGGATGATTCTTCTCCAAAACCCTGTTTTGGAGAATAAATTGGCAAGTTAGTTGTTTGTAATAACCATGTAATTTTCCGTCTTGAAGATTTCAAATGCAGGCTCTATGTCACCTTGCCAAGCTTCATGCTAAATATCCCTGCAAAATACAACAAAGAAAACTCTTTTTCTTTAGAAACCAAGGAGAAGTCGCTCAACTGGAGCCCCGAATTCATAGTTTTTGCATCGTTTGTCTCTGAGCAAATTAAAGCAGGGCAAGGTGCTTTGGACGCAGCCATAGTTCATAAAGAATAAAATTCACATGCAATTATTATTTATGGAATGTCACTTGGGCTTGTTTTCTTGAACAACAACCTTAAGAAAATTTTTCTAACATTAGCTCTTCAGTGTGACTCTGTGATTTGTTGTCGGGTTTCTCCAAAACAGAAAGCACTCGTGACAGAACTTGCATGCCATGATGGCCATAAAATTTGTTTAGCTATTGGTGATGGTTCAAATGATGTTGGTATGATTTAGAAAGCAAATATTGGTGTTGGTATTAGTGGTGTTGAAGGGCAACAGGCATCTATGGCAGCAGATTTTTCGATAGCACAGTTTCGCTTTCTTGAACAACTTCTTTTGGTTCATGGTGGATGGTGCTATAATCGGATCTCATTCATGGTGAAATACTTTTTCTACAAGAACTTCGTCTTTGGATTTTCCTATTTTCTTCTGCAATGCATTGACCATGTTCTCGGGGCAGTCAGCATTTCAAGATTGGTTTTTATCATTGTACAATGTACTATTTACAACATTACCTGTTGGTGTGGTAGTCGTTCTTGACCCAAGATTTTGGAACAACTCCTTGTAGCTATGTAATTAATTGGATCCCTATCCCTAAATACATATTTATAACACCGCCACTTTTTCCAATTGGCCCTGCAACATTTTACAAACATGTGAAAACTAACCTAACGACCACGACAACAAATGCATGAAGACAATAATGCGCAAGGAGTCGACAATGCACATGAAATATCACATGTTTTTGGTTAACTCTTTCACTATGAAACGAGTACCAAGGTTCAGAAACATATATCTTGGAAAAGCTGGAAAAAATAAAAAAATCCAAACAAGAGAAGAATGATTTGAACAAATGGCCATGAGAGTTGAACAAATTCTATCCAATTCCCAAGTGATTATCCGAAATCACCTCTCTGACAGAACAGTTGTCGCAATTGAGTTGAGCCAAAGGTTGATAATCATCTTCTCCATCACACATGGGAACGATCTCAGAACCTGCAAATATAACTCGTGAGCAAACAGTATGAATAGGGTTCATATCAGGAATTGGATCTTAGGGTTTCTGGATCATCATCGTTGCTTGCCATGAAAAGTGCGCTGGAGATAATGGGTATCAATCATCAAGTTGAATTTCATATCTCAAGACACGCGCCAGTGCTGTTTTCTGATAAACGAATTAAATTAGAGGAGTCCAGGCAGTTTTTGGTGTGCAATGAGGCTGGAGCTCTAAGCCCCCCAGATTGATTTGAGGCCACCGGAGGTCAAATAGGGTGGATTTTATCAGGGAGTTCTGAACTGGGTCAGCCATTTTCGGTTGGATTAACAGCAGTAACTTGCCAAGAATCAAACATTGATGTTAATTCAATCAAAACAAGGCAGCAATCCTTGCAGTTTTCAGATACATCAGATTGATCAAATTGCACAAGTACTGGACATTACACCTCATATCCTTGTGGTGACTCGTCTTACCCCTGATGCCGAAGGGACAAGATGCAACCATAGAATTGAGAAAATTCTGAACACACAAAATTCACAGATATTGCGTGTACCCTTCAGAACAGAGAAAGGGATTCTGCGACGTTGGGTTTCCAGATTTGATGTTTGGCCTTATCTTGAGAAGTTTGCAGAGGAAGAAGTAAATGAAATAGTTGCAACCTTGCAAGGGAAACCAGACCTAATTATTGGGAAGCACAGTGGGGAATCGTGTTCCAGTTATGCTTATAAGTGATGATGTTATGGCTTCTTACGTGCAACAAGTGGAATCACAAACTGATTAACTATTGCAGCCCTATCTACAACTCTGCAATAATGGAAAGGAAGCTGAGATCAAAGTTATTGTAGATGATGACATACCGATGGCCATTGTAGCCTATATTTCCAATTTTAAACATCAGGAAGATAGTTATGGGATCATCCTCTCGAAACATATTATTAAGGTTACTTTGTAGGAATGTCATGGTCCCTGATATACCAGCAAGTGTGGCAAAGATTGCTCCAAGTTTTTTGTACAGTATATGTTATACCAAAAGGAAAACTCTCTTCAGTGAAATCAGCTATTTTTGTAGAGTCAAACAGGGCCAGCAAAGAAAATATCTCGAGTCCTTGCAATTTTCAAGAAGAGGCAGATCCTCTAGTTGGGAAATCAACCACGTCTCTTGATTTTAAGAATATCAAGAGTAAATCGCGAATTAAGATGGCTAATGACGACAGTGATGAGCGATCTGCATCATTTGATAATTATCCAGGCACATCCTCATTGCCAAGCACGTGTATGAAGTCACAACTTGAAAGTGAACTAGAAAAGTTGGAGCTGGAACTGAAACAGCTTCGGGAGATGTACAGTCAAGCATGTGAAGAAGCAGTCAAAGAGCGGAAAGCCAAAATTAGAACGCAGAATACCTACCGCAGCAGAAATATAGGAACCGAATGTCTATTTTTATCTTCAGTTGAAATTCCAAGGCTCTACATTACAGTTTTCGCTTTCTTATTGGTCATCGACAGATTCAAGGGGAGCGCTGTTTTGTCTTCAGAACAGATGATTGGCTTTTCAGTCTTGTTTGTTACTAATGATTAAATAATTCCTTATTTTTGGGTCGATCTGTTTTCTCCTAGCATAGTTTATTTAATTTATTGAAAAATCGTTTTGTAAAAGAGAGAGTTCTGGCAGAGGTGTGGGGAGAAAAAATCAGAGTTTCACTGTACAGTTTGACAGAGGAATAATGGAAGGATGCATCTCTGGTTCATAAGATCCCTATGGCGTGAGTTTAACAAATGTTTTTTCTTTTTGTCTCATATGTATCTTGTTATGTTTTTCATTTCATTCATAATCATTTCAAGCTGAAAGCTTTTGCAGTAAGAGAGGTAGAATCCAATTTATTTGCTCTGCCTTGAAGGAGCGTTCAGTATTTGTGTAATTTTCTTCTGTTGGAAAGGATTAATTGTTTAATGCCCTTTTCAACTTTCTTCAACGGTCTTTACATTCCACATTATTTCAAATTTAATTGTTAAACTTCACTCCTACCTCACCTTATGGAATAATCTGTGCCTTTGATTAAATCTCTGCTCACGCTGTTCTTGATCCCACGCTGCCCAGAAAACCCAGTCATTTATAAAAAAACCCCTTTCTTATCTATTTACTAGCCTAAAATCAGTTCCCATTTTAAGTCATCTCGCACCCTATTGCTCAATTTATCGAGATTGAATGGAGAGAGCCCTCTCCTGTCCTCGTAGGGCTAGCTACGAGGCTGAGCTTGGTTTGATGTTGCCTTGAGTTTTGCCTTCTTCAGCCTGAGGCAGATTCGAGCGCTAACATATCCTTCATGATATCATCAATGCCTTTGTCAAGACTATCAACCTCATTGTCTTTTGCACTTCACTCTATACCATCATCATTTCCACTATGAGCCTCATTGCTTTTACTATCCTCATGGTGATCATGACTACTGTCATGACTGTCACTGCCTCCCTGATTATTGTTTTTTTCATTATTGCTGTGATTTTCACTATTATCATCAACCTCTTCATTTTCTTCACTGTTATCATCAGCTTCACTGAAATTTTGGTCCTTGGTGTCACTACTGTCATTAGCATCATCATTTGTTCCTGCATCATTTTCCTTATCACTGTCATGAGCCTCATCAAACTCTGTTTCATGGTCTTCTGTTTCCATGCTTTCTGCATTTCCTTCATCATTTGTTTCTTCCATGTTGAAATACCTACCATCTTCCTCTTCATCTTCAACATCATCATTGACCGTGGTTTCCATGTTTTCTGCTTCATTGCTGACCTCTGCTTCTTCACTTTCCTCATTACCTCTTTTTTCATCCTTATTTCTTGATTGGTCAATACCTTCTCCTTCAGGGTCACTTTCTTTCTCACTGCCACTTTCCTCTTGATCCAGTGCATTGGGAGAGGGTGAGGAAGGAGGGTTTTCTGTAGGTGAGTGTATATGGGTAGATGGTGAAGCATGATTAGTAGAAGATGATGGGGTAGTAGGGGGAGGAGGATGAGATGATCAGGGAAAATTTTGTTGAGGATGGGGATGTGGATTTGTGAACACGTCATGAGCATTGAACACCTCCCATGGTATGCCCTTGTGCTCCAAATGATGTAGCAAAACCATCTTGATTAAATATTGATGAAACAAACTTTGCATTTGTTGGGAATAATTCCTCTTTTGTACAACAGAAGACATCTTGTCAATACTCCTATAGAGGTAGTAGGGTAAATGAAGCATCTTAACCCTAGTAAAGTGCATGAGTAATCTGAAATGATAGGAGTAAAGTCTAGAGTACCTTCCCTCGCATGTAAAATATTTCATGATGACCCTCATCAAGGGTGCATACCTCTCCAGCAAATGTGAAAAAGGGAAGATAGATTTGCAGTCTTCTTTGTATCTAGGTTTAAGAAATGGCTCACATCAACTTATCTCTAAATTGTCTCTTTTGAACCATTTTTCACCAACAGTGGGTATGCATGTAGCATGGGCAATGGCATCTGAGGAGAGTTCAAAGGTCACCCCTACAAAGTTTGATTGTTTTTCATGTAGGTTAAGGATGAATAACCTTGTGAGCTATAGGTGACTTTGTACCTATTGTACTCTTTCACAAAAGTGAAAACATCCCACATTTTTGGAAACATGTGACAATCATAGGAGAGGCATTAAGCTCCACAGTGTCTTGGGGTTCAAACCTATTAACCTTCCCACCTCTGTGTTTCTGCCTCCTAGGCACTTGGCCTTCTTCACCACTTCCATTTCCTCCTCCTGACATTTTGATTACTATTGTTTTGAAACAAATCCTAGCTCTGCTTGTGAAGCTGATATGAGGAGTGATGGAATGATGATAAGAAGGCAACTTTTTGCAAGTGAGTGAGAGGGATGAATAAAGGTGTAAGTGTATGGAACAAAGCCTTTAAGCTTTGATGGATGGCCAACTTCAAATCACTACAACCACACTATTGTATTCCTGTTTGATTGATATCTCCTTGTTTGTAGGTGATGGAGGTTTAAATAGGGTTTTTAGTATGAAGATTAGCGTTTTACCTTAGGGTTTTTTCAATTTCTCTTAATATCAAAACATCAAAAGCTCTAGAGGGAAAAGCATGACATCGACTACCAATTTAGAAATTATTTGAAGACCCTTTGATGGCAACTTGGAGGTATTTTTGATGTTTTTAGGTGTTTGCAGGTGCAGGAGGAGCTTTAGGTCCAAAGCACAGTGCCTGAATGCGTATTCGGGCCAATCGGGTATGTCGAAAGAGGAACGCCTGCACGGGCCTTTAGGGCTTCCCTGCCGAAAGCGCAATTCCAGGTAGACTTTCCCAAATTCAACCTCAAATTCACAATTTTCTCTCTTGTATGTTCCAATGATCTTTGCAAGTGCATAGTAAGTTATGAGGAGAACAAGATGATCCTTTATAGTCTAGGAAATTAAATCAAAATTTGAGAACCCACTTTGCTAATGTTTTTACTCCTTTTCTTTTAACTGTTATCCCTTTGACCTTTTTTGCTTGTAGGTGATAAAAAACAGTGAAATGGATTTTCCCTTTTCTCTTTGAATGATGACAAATTTACCTTTGAAAATTTTGGAGAGGGTTGCACACAATGGTATTTTCAAGGCTATGTTTTTTAAATGTAATTTTGAACTTGTCTTTCTTACATTTTCTCACTAACAACCTTACAATGTTTGTATGCAGGTTTTCTAAACATGGTTAATTTGATTTCTTCAATCTTTGAGGCTTGATATGTCTGCTTTTAACACCTTTGAGACAATCACTCTTTTGCCACTACCATGGGTTTTAAACAATGCCTTTCACCTCCCTAGGCCACTTCTGATTTGCACGTACATAAATTTATAATTTAAAACGTTTCTTACTGATACTCCTAACCTCCATTCTCTGAAGATTTTGTTTGAGTCACAAGGCTTAATTTCTTTGGCTTTTCTATATCCTTGAAAATTTTTCACTTAGAAGGTATTATGAAAACCTTGAAGTGAATCTTCAGTTTATATTTGAAGCCTGCTAACTTTATTTTTGACATCTTGAGAAACTTACACAGTGATTGCATTTCCAAAACATCTTTTGTCCTTACCTTGAAACTCAAATCATCTTCTACTTGGCAGGGGGCTGAAAATTCTGTCTTCACCTCCTTCACTGATCCTTAGGCATGGTAAACTTACCTTTGGCGAATTCTGGTATGTCACACACAACAATGTCTTCAAACCTTATTTCTGCTGTCATCATGGAGGCCTAACATCTTCATTTTACCTCCTTTGACTATCTTTCCAAAACCCTAGGTTTCTGGGCTGCTTGAGAACAATTATCAGTGTTTTCTTCTAAATTCTCTATATCCCTTTCAAGTTCATTCATGTCTATTCACTTCACCTCACCTTTTTCCCTTTTTCATTTATAATTTCTAAAAAGCTTCTTCCATGTTTGGTTTCCTTGGTGTGCCTCCTTCATGTGGTTTGCTGCATTGGATCCTTGCTTGGCACACTACTGGCCCAATCAAGCTTAGAAACCCTGATTCTCTTTGAACACAAACTGCTCCCTCTATCTTTGTTGTGAGTGTCTTAATTGAGGAGTAGACCTCTTACTTTACGAATTTTCTGCTGATAGTCACTTGAACACTCCTGTAGAAATGTCAAAATGCACAATTTCATTTTGCAGAACTTGAACTTGATAAGGTGGTCTTCTTAGGAGATTTTCTGATCTCTCTCGGACAACCATGTGCTGATCTTGTCTTGCATTTGAACCAGCTTCTAGTAGAGGAAAAATAGAGCTTGAAACACCAATGAAGACCCTACAATCTATGAAACCCTAATGACCTAGTTGGAGTCTCGTTTGACTTGGACTTTGACTGAAAGTTGGTTTGAGGTCTTCAAGTGTAGAAAACAAAATTTTTGATAAATTGATGTATTGAAGATCCAAAATCCAATGTATTGATTTATCTAAAGAGCCCGCAGAGACAATTTTGAGAACATAAATGCTTGAGGAACCTAGTGAACATGGGAAGGAAATGTTTTTTGGTAACCTTAAATGGAAAGTGGAGGGGTGAGGCATAGGAAAAACAAAGTGTTGAGGTTATGGGTGGGAAAATAGGATATATATGAGTGGCATAATCCCATGACGGGTCTTCTAGGAATAGTAAGTTAACCATGGAATGGAAAAATAGTAGAAATAGTGAAAAATTTGGTATAAGGATAATGAAGGGAGTGAGATTTCTAAAACTCACAATTTTCAGGAATCTTGTTTTTAGAAATATAGAACAAATATTTAGTCATCTACAAATAAAAAAAATTATTGATCACTAACAGAAGGACCAACACCTCCAACTGTACTTACTGAAATAACCAACCTGTTTTGCTCTGTAAGGGATGGAAGTTGGCTATTTCCAAAAATGCACTCTTGCCGCATATTTTTAAATCTTTGGGGTGGTTCATATATTTCAAAGGGGGATTTTTAACTAATAAGAATCAGTTTTAGGTCTTATTGAAACACCAACTACCAAATATATGTAAAAAAAGATGGTATTTTTATAATTATAGTTGAGAGTTTCTTAAATAAAATAATTTGCAATAGATAATAGAATCAACATTTAATCTTATACTATTATAAACATTAATTTAAACACATGCCTTATAAATAATGTTTCGTTTTAATTTTTAATTTATGAATTATTTATTTATAAACTGAAAAATTAATGTAAATTATTATATTTTTTTAATATGAAAACACCCTATTTATTTATAAAATATATATTTCTAAATTTTATATAAAAATATTATAACTTAATAATTGATTAAATAATTTTGATAACTTGTATTTTATTATTTATTTTTTATTTTGAATATTTATTAATATATTAATAATTATATCGAAAAATATACATCATTTTTTCCTAGCAAGATGGGGCAAGAGTAAGAGGTCCTTCATGTGATAGATGAAATTTTACCAGCCAACATAAATATACATTTCCTTAGGAAGATGAGACAAGAGAAAGAGGTCCTTGATATGATAGATGAAATTATATTGTCCAACATAAATCTACCTTTGAATGAACATCTTCACCATATACTCATTCCAGTGAGTGATAACTTTCAACATCCTTTTCCTTGGTCTCTCATCCCATGGCTCATGAAAGTGGAATCACTCATTCCAGTAAGTGATAAATTTCAACATCCTTTTCCTTGGTTTTAGGATCAACCATTCTAACCTCATTTACATCTCCATTTTCTCTTTCAGGAATACTACCATTTTCTTCGACAACCTAGGTTAGTCTTTCTAGTGATTCAATGTCCCTTCTTTCTACTAGATTGTGTTCAACACAGGGAAAATTCATAGTTCATAGCTTCAAAATGGGTGGTTTCCCCCTAGTTTAACTATTCCTATAGCTACCCTTCTGATTTTAGTATGATATTTTGTCGAGAATATTCTAGGAAGTGTGTGCCTATTCCTCGTCATTCTGGGACAAATAGTGTTTTCAGGGAATTGTATAATCCTTGGGGTAGTACATTATTAGGAGGAGTGCCTTTCCCTAAAGGTCCAAGTGATTCTCATAGGGGATAGGGATTATCATGGCACAATGTTCCCACTATTACCAATTTTCCCACAAATGTTTCTAATATTAAAATAATTTCACTAGAGGAGGCTATCCCTCGAGAACCATATAAAGCCCCATCAATAATAATGTTTTTTGGAGTTCCTTCATCCATGAGGAAAACCCCCTTGAGAAAATAATCCATCCTCCATCATGATTAGTCTAGGAAATAAAACCATTGGACTACTAATCCCTTTAGCCACATACCTTCCTATGGAAAATATGTTATGGGAGGACCACAAACTATATTTGCAGTACCATCTCTACCTATACAACCGTTTGCTCAAAATAATATCACATCTCTTACTTCTCTTGACTTTATGGATTTAGAAAAGCTTACAAATGACCCCATATTCCATGACCTACAGTGGATAACTATGTGTGTTATTTTATGATCTAATATTCACATATTCAATGGAAATCTAGGAGATAACTTGGAAACACATATAAACACATAAAAATTTTGGTGTCCATCCAATTGTTTGGTGTACAAAAATATTTGGTTGCACATATTATACTGAACTCTAACTAGTGATGCTACTAAATGGTATATTGACCTTGACTAAGCATCATATAATGAGTATGCCACCTTAGCATGAACATTTTTGAACCACTTCTAGTTACTTTCGTGGAAATATATTGGTATTGATCTCCTATATTCATTTACACAAGACACTTCCACCCACATTTATGATCATATTCGTGAGTGGAGGTCATGTAAATGATTTATTAGTACCAAGAATCCTAATCAGCCATCAAAATATTGGTTCACATAATCCTTGCTACCTAAAATTGCTAAGGATGTTGTGATAGTTGGTGCTTTTACAAAAGAGCAAGTTATTTTATGTGCCCAACATCTCGACTAGATCTAGTCTTAGTTAAGAACATTTTATGGCATTATCCATAATGCCCTCCAACCCTGAATTGATCCACCTTTCTCAAAATCGATACCATATGTTAATTTTTTAATAGGTTTTGTATCCATACATGTTGTGAGGAGTTATCTACTTAGTTTTACCAAATGAAATCCCATCTATTGCATCCAACTCTCAACAAGTTATATTTCTTGAGGATATCGTGCATGTACATTTGGTGAAGTCCAAAATACCAAAGGATCGTTTGCAACCTAGTAAAAATAAAAATAATAAACAAAAATCCACTTCTAGGAATTCTCAAGTGAAATAATAAACCCAAGCTAACATTGGTGGGGGCAACTATAACAAAAACTAAAAAGTAAAATTCCATTGCAAGTTTTTCCAGAGTGACCATCTCACACATGAGTAGACACATATGAATGGGATTCATCATTTCATTATATAGCAACCCACTAGTGAGTATCTCATTATTTTGAAAAATATATCCTCCAACCAAGAACAACAAAAAATGGTTGGAAACTCCCCCTCCTCCACCTGGGGGTATGTTGAGAGAAAGTACCCAAAAGAGGCCCATCCCATATGCTAATGTTAATTGAGGTAGTGAATTTGATTGCAATGAAAAATTATGACACTCTTGAGAATAATTATTTACCTAACTTTATAGCAATCCACCTCTATCCAATGGAACTCTCCCTACTTATAAGCCTTTAGAGAAAGTTATTCACTTAATTTAATTTTAAATTTTTTATATAATTAGATAAGTTAATTAATGTGTACAAATTTAGAAATTCTAAAATAGAATATGTAAACGAAAATTAAAAAATAATTATATATTTTAAAATTTAATAATATACTTATTTTCAATATATATGATAAAATATTTTAATTTGTTTGTTTTTCTATGTACATGAAAATATATTTTTAGAGACATGTTATAATTTTATGATTTAAAATATTTATCAAATATTTGTATTAAAATGTAACATCAATATAAAAAAAAAATTACTTTAACCCTTATTATCATGATTCCTTTTAATCTAAGAAAGGTTAAATACTTAACATTAATCATAGATATTGTAATTATATCTTTTATTACCACATGCCTATGTTATATTTTTCGAATTTTCACATACGAATTCATATACATGTCTTTTTAACCCTATATTTAGGCGTATACCATATCTGAGCTTCATCAATTATCACCCTAGATATATAACCTATGCTAAGTTCATATTCATATTCATGAAATGATTAGGGTCCGGGTTTGACAACATTGTTTTGTCGAGTTATTATTCTTACCCTAGGAGTACATTCAAAAATAATTTGATTGAATATTTTTAACCTACCCCTGTCATGTGTTAAATTATTTGGGATTGGATATTATGCGTTGCACTTCACAAATATTCTTCGCTTGGTTTACATTAAACTTTTATGACATTTGTCAACCCTTCTCCCATTATATCTATGGTGTTATATCTACGGTTGAGATTTTTTGGTACTAGGTTAGGGTATCGACCACCCTCCCAACCCTAACCGTTTTGTTCATTCAGCTCTCACGAGGCTAGAGGCGCCTACTCTGCAACCTCTTTTTCGCCTCCACTATTGCTTCCTAGTTTCTTGCTCACGCCATGAGAAAAGTTGCATTCCTTGTGCCCTATGACTAGGTATTGAGATGAACCTTCTGGGAGAGTATTTTAAGAGGTGACTATGGAGTCTATCCATCATTTTATTCCTCATTTTAGTTTTTTGTAACACTTATTTTTTTATTTTCATCTTGTCTTTCCAATTAACACTTATAATCTTTTGTATTGTTCTGAGTTTTCTCTTTTGGTGAATTTATAGTGGGCCTTGCCCTAGCTTAAGGGTTTTGTTAATTTTATATACTTGCCCCTTTTCGGATTTTTACTTTGGCTATAAGTAAGGGATTCTCGGGTCCAACCCAAGAAGGATTTTTCTTAACATGACAAGGTTTTTAGTTGTATATGCACAATGTTCTTTTGTTATGAAACATGGCATGTTACATTCATTTCGGCACATATCCTGATTGTTATTAATTTAGCTTCTCTCTTTTGGTTATATATAGTTATGTATTCAGAAATTTGAATTTCATTTTGGACATCTATACTTGAATATTGTTTTCTTAGTACATTTATAGTGTTTTAGTTTATTATAGGTTATCTACATTTATCTCTATAATTTTTCCTTCCGACATAGTATGATTTTTGCTTCTTTTCAATAATATAATTCTATATATTGTTTGAATCTTTCTGAGGCTTATACTCATGACCATAGGATTTTTTACAAATATTTTGAGTCATATATCATCCTAACAGAATTATCGTAAATGTTATGAGAAAACTGATATTTTTTACTTTATTCCGTTTCAGTTGGTGAATTTTTTATGCTCCAGTTAATAATGAAAGCTGATGTCCAGACCATCATATCTTCTAAGTTACATTTGTAACCCTTCTCTGTGTACAGAATAGAATAGTGAAATGAAATGACTTGTTCTATAAAAGGTTTCTACTCTGGACTAAAATAACAATTTTATACCTTATTACAAGTATTGTAGTTTTATTGTCAGTGTGTTTCCTCTATATATATGCTAAAACCAAAAATCCATTATATAAAAAAGAGTACCCTTTTCCTGAGGATAAAGTATAAATTTAAATCTTTACCAACATGTTACTAATCATACCATTCTCCATATATCATATGTAAATGAACAGGCATAGTTTCATGTTATTAAATTGTAAACAAATTCTTATAACTAGATAAGGAATTTATAAACACATTTACTTCTTCTGACTTTAATTTCCTTTTTTATTATTTAAAAAATCATCAATTTGTCTAAACCTTAAGTTCATAGAATTTTTTTACTAGTCCTTACTTTTTAAGTAGATTATTTACTTATCTCACTTTGGAAACTGCTGATGATGTCCTCCCTACCATGAGAGAGGCTATTGTTGATTAGTGGTTGTCATTGATGTCAACCCAAGTAGCCCCAGAGGCTACCCCATTCTTGCATGGGAATTTTGACCTACCAAATTAATATATTCTGGGTCAAGAATGTTTTTGATGGTTTCTACTTATCAAGATGTTTCCATTGATATATGGCACGCCATGTAATTATTCATGGTTTTAAGACTTCATGTGGTGAAATTATTACTGCTGTTCTACACCTTGATTTGCACTCTTGTCATGCTACCCTCTTCTGCACCTTGCTTTACTTTGCTACCCTAGAAAGTCTGGTCCTTTGCAGCCTTTGACAACACATGATCTAGCGTTTTCTTGCCTCCTAGGATTTCGATATTGAATCTGGTGTATGTATGTTATTTCGGATCCCTAATATGTGATTTTCAGTTCTTTTGTAGTCCTACGGGTCTTATTTCCAATGCCACAAGTATGACTCAATTTCGATTCTTCAAGGGAGAGTTATGCCCAATCTCTCACAATGCCCTAATTATGGACTAGTTCAGTAGAGGTAAATTGTATGGTGTTCCATGTGTCACTGTTTCTTCACTTGGATCTGAAATTAATAAAAAGAAAAATACGGTCTGTAAAATATCTGCCACATCTTACGTAATTTCAATCCAATACTCAGAGAGAGAGTTATGACAATTTTCCCAAGGTCTATTCTTTGAGATGAAGTTCAGGAGTTTTCTAAAACACTGACTTTCACAAATCATATCTCTGAAAATGTTGTGCACCTTGATTTGAAATTTCTACAGGTGCTTCCTCCAGATTTTGAATTCTCCTCATAAAAATTTCATCTTCTGACCCTTCGTAGAAAAAACATTACAACACAAATTCCAGAATGACCTATTTGAGGTAGCGAAATCCCTGCATGAGGAGGATATGAGGATCACAATTTATATAAATGCTTAGGTTTAGAGGGTCTTCAACAAGTGAACATGGGAGGGATTTTAGGAGCTTAAAAATTATTAATTATTGACTTTTCAATGTCCCATGCCACAACACCATGGGCTTTTAGCCTAGTAACTGGGGTTACAAGCTTCAAACATACATATCTCTCAAACTATGAATAATTACATGGTGTGACATATATCAATGACAACATCTCGACAAGTAAAAACCATCAAGAACATTATTGACCCATAAAATAGTAATTTTGGTAGGCCAAAATTTCGATGCAAGATCGGGGTAGCCCCTGGTGCTGCTTGGGTTGACATCAATGACAACCACTGATCTCCAAGCTTCCCCTTTGGCATTGATGGGGACACAAGTACTCCCCTTGTGATCATGAAACGTCTTCCTACAACATTCTTTCCCCCTTTGACATCAATGGAAAAGGGTAAATCCCCCTAACACACAACCATCCTGTGGACCTATACACACTTCCACTCCCCATTTATTTTATGAATAAGGAAAATATAATGAGAACTTGGGAGAATCCAAAGCTTTTGGAGAAGATATGCAAATTCTTCATGAGTACTCTTATGATTATCAATGCTTCCTGCTTAATCTGCATCTGTAAAGGCTTGAATAATGAGATTGTTACTCTTGGGATACCACAACCAATATTTTGTTTTTCCCTTTAGATATCGAAGAATTATTTTTACGGCAATAATATGTGATTCTTTTGGTGCTTCTTGGAATATTGCTACTTGTCCAATTGCTTGAATAACATTTGGTCGGGAGGCTGTTACATATAGAAGACTACCAGTTATAGATCTGTAGAACCTCTGATCCACATCCTTAGATGAGTCATTTATGCTCAATTTTCAACTTGTTACCATCGGAGTAAGGACGGGTTTGCAATCTTCAATTTTGAATTTCTTGAGCATTTCCTTGATGTACATGGCTTAACATATAAATATTCCTTTCTCTTAATGATATATTTGAAGCCTTAAGAAGTATGTCAACTCACAAAGTAAAGACATATCTAACTCTCTTTGCATATTTGTAGCATAGTTCTTACTTAGTTGATCATCATCGCTACCAAATATTATATCATCCTCTTTAGTTAGTAGACGTTCTTTAGTTGGTTCATCCAGAACATATATGTCGCTTGGAGCTTAACTTGCTATAGCCACAATTTCACCATACCTACCTCTCATGATTTCACATTTTTTGGAGTTGAATAGTACTGTGTGTCCTTGATCACACATTTGTCCAACACTGAGCAGATTGTGATTCATGTTTTCAACCAATAGAACATTCTTGGCTAGAGAATATTTTCTTCTGGGAGTGACAGTACCTAGTCCTATAACATTTGAAGATCCATCATTTCCAAGGGACACGATTCCATCGTTCTTCTCTTTCAGAGATACAAATTTCTTTCTATCTATAGTCATATGCGTTGAGAAACCTATATCAACATACCACACATATTTGTTGTATTGAGCCTTGAGAGTGAGAGCACAATTATCAGCCTTCTTCTTCTTCCATGTTCGTTCATTCTGTGGCTTCATAGATTCTTCTGGAGGATTTTCAGGTCTACAGTCTCTAGCTATATGTCTAAAGTTTTGACATTTGTAACATTCAATATCATTTATTAAATGTTCAAATCTATTGATGTTTCGTTGAGCCTTGCAAGGCTCATATGTGACAGATCTCCTAGAATTGTATTGGTTCCTAGGTTATGTGCGACATTCTACAACTTTATGACCAAATTTTCCACACGTATAACAATAGCCATGAAAAATATGTTGGTACATGGATGAAAATCTTTGTCGAAGAATTTTGTTCCAAGGTTTTTCTTGTGAATCTTGTTCAATGAAGTCTACATGTATGTCAGATCTCATAGGTTGTTTGTATTTTTTTGTAGAAGGTCCTGCTTCTTCTTCTTCTTTGTAACCGAGGCCAGGTATGTCGTTGTAAGATCATTGATTGTTGATGAGTTATTCCAATGCCCTTGATTTTTTGGCACTATTTTGGACAATTTTCCCTTGTTCACTTCCCTACGTAGCGAGACTACTTCGGCTTCTAATGCTTCCATTTCTTGGTCTCTTTCTTCCAAATTATTTTTTAGTGACTCTTTAATACATTTGTGTTCTTCAACTTCAATTTTGAGACCTTGAACTTGTTCTTCTAGAGTATTGGAATGGATGTTCTTAGCCTTGAGTTCTTTTATAAGATTGATTGACTCCTTAGAAAATTCTTCTATGGTCAACCCTTTGTCTTCGTTGTTTGATACCTCTTGTTTATAGTGCTTAGCCATAAACGATACTCTCTCATTGGCTTCTTCTTCATTGTCACTGTATTCATTGGATGATGAGATATATTCTTCTTCTTCACACTTGCAGGTGCAGGTATTTTATTTTGAAGTTTGTTTGTCATTATTGGTTTTCTTAGATGCGGAAAACATAGTTTCTAGATGCGAAGTACCCTATTCTTCATCAACTCTCATTTCATATGCTATGAGAACTCCATGTAATTTCTCTTTGTTGATTTTTCCAAGATTTGCACTATATTCTAAGACGGATACCTTTGGGTTCAATGTTCTTGGTAACGTTCTAAGAATATTTTGTATAATAATCTTCTCGTCAATAGGCTCTCCTAATCCTTCTAGACTATTGGTTATTTCATCAACGTGTTGGATGTATGCAACAATGTTGCCATCTTCTTTCATTCTGAGTTGCTCAAATTTTTCTCTGTAGATTTGAAGCTTTTCTTCTTTGAAATTTGAGTCACCTGCATATATATTCTCAAGCTTGTCCCATACATTTTTGGCGGATTTACAACCCAAAACCTTATGATAAGGAGATTCAATAAGTCCAATGATAATAATATTCTCTTCTTGCAAAATGAAGTTCACCACATGAAGTCCTCAAGTGGGCAACATTCCATACAGTCATTGTAAAGATTTCATTGTAATAAGTCATTGTAAATGCATCATTGTAAAAATTGTACAAGTGTCTATCTGCCAAGAGTTGAAGAGGCAGTGTCGAGAGGCCTAAGATCATCATTAGGTGGTTGTGTCATAGTTGCAGTTATCGTCTAGTGTGTCTTCTTCTTCTACATCATTCTATATCATTGTAAAGTGGACCATTTTCCCTGGTATGGGATTCCATCCTTATTTAATTATTCTATAGGGTGGTAGGGTGGTTCTAGGGTGAGTTGTAGCTCATTGGGTTTTAGGGCATCCATTCAGTTGACTACTGAATAATATCGGGCGTTGGAGCGTCCATCCAGTGGGAGCTGGAGAAGAATTATTTTCTAGATTCTAAGAAGTTGGATATTTATTTTCAATTGGAGTTTAATATCAAAGAATTATTAGAAAATAATTCAAGTGGTTTTTGTCCCAGAGAGGGTTTCCACCTTAAAAACTGTGTGCAATTGTGTTCCTTTTGTTTACTTCTATCATTGTACAAACACTGATAATAATTGAAGATTAACTAATGCTCTGAAATATTATAATAATACTAATTGAAAGGAATACTGATTGACCACCCCTCCCTCTCAGTATCTTCAACAGCTATTACGTCCTTGTCTCCCCTCATTCTACACACCAGAGTAGGGGCTATTTAGCAGTAATTTTGTTTGACACACCAAGACTTCTACTCCACTACTCTTTTCTTTCTAGAATTCAAGGTTTTTGAGTTTCCATTGGTCACCACTAGCTCTGGATTGACTCTCTTCCTTTCTATCTATTTCTTTTCCTTCAGTCACAAAATCCTTTTTCCTCACTGGGATGTACCTTTTATCCTCAGAGGAAAGGTAACTATTTTTAACTGATTTTTCCCACCCACTCTCAGATCTTGGAATACTTTATCATTAGAATTTTATGGAAAACATTCCATAATTAATTTTTATTCAAAACATAATAACCATGTTCATTCATTTAATTTCATTTAAAAAAATAAATGTATAATCTCTTTCAAAACAAAATTAACAAAATATTTGGAACTAATCTAGCTGTCACATCTTCCACCTCTAGAATTAAACACCACCCTCAATGTTCTATTCTAGATCAGCAAATAGCTCTGGGTATGCCTCACACACAAATCCTTCATCTTCCCAAGTAGCCTCCTCTGGGCCACAATTATTTCATTTCACTTTAACTTGGGTGATGGCTTGCCTCCAGAGTGTGATTTCTCTCTGATCGAGAATACGTTGAGGGTCTACTAGAAATTCGTCATCCGGTTCGACCTACATTTAGCAAGGACTAAAGTTAATAATCATAAAACTCTTTCCTTTTTGAGATTTAGTATTCAATCTTATCCTTATACCTTATGTTTTTCCAATGTATTACATGCCTTGGATCATGCACATATCATTTTAGTATTGATACATGAAAGAGTGTGCACCAGTTATGACTAGGTAATGCCAATCAATAGGCCACGGGTTCCACTCTTTCATAAATTTGGAAAGGTCCATAGAACCTGGGATCTAATTTGGCATAAGAATTCCACCTTAGAGTACCTTTCTTAGGTTTGAATCTCACATATAGACATGATCACCCACTTCAAATTCCCCGTAGGTTCACTTTCTATCCACATACACCTTCTATTGATCTTGAGAAACTTTCAGGTTTTGTCTAATCTTTCTTACTTTTGATTCCATTTCAGCCAACATCCCTAGGCCAAGCATTAATTTTGTTTCTAGCCTGCTCTAGTTAATGGGAGTGCAACATTGTGTCTTGTATAAGGCTTCGAATAGAATCATTTTAAGAGACTCTTGGTAACCATTATTGTACACGAATTCAACCAGATGTAGATAATATTCCCATTTCATTGGTTTTTTCATTACATCCATGTGCAACATGTATTCTAGGATTTTATTTACTCGCTCAGTTTGTCCATCTGTCTTTGGATGACAAGTAGTGTTGAAATTAAATTGTGTTCCCAATCCAGTAAATAGTGCCTTCCAAAAGGTTGAAGTGAACTTCACATCCCTATCCGAGATGACTATTTTTGGGATGCCATGCAACCTAAAAATTTCTCTCATGAATATATCTGCAATCTGCACCATTTTGTAAGTGGACTACACATGTATAAAGTGGGATTCCTTACTTATCCTATCAACCACCACCATTATGGAATCATTATGCCTTTTTTTTATCTTGGTAGAACAGTAATAAAATCTAATGATATAACCTCCCATTTCCATTTAGGTACAGGTATGGGCTACAACAATCCTGCTGGATGTTGGCGCTCCACCTTAACCTATTGACATTTTTGACATTTGTTTAAATATTCAGCAATATTTTTTTGCATAACGAGCCAAAAATAAACTTTCCTGATTGTTGTCAACATTTTTTGATATCTCAGGTGTCCAAAATAATTACTGCGGTGATATTCATTTAATATCAGCTCTTTCAAACTGATTTGATTTGGAATATATAATCTTCCTTTAAAGGTTAAAGTCCAGTCTTTTTTAATCCCATAATCTAATTATTTTCCTGTATTTATCCTTCCTTTCCTTAATGCCATAAGAACTGGTATTCAGGATCTTTCACAGCTTCTTCTTTTATCTGATCCTCAAATTTAAATTCTACTTGATTAAATTACAGTTCATACACACAATGAAATTTTCTTCTCAGGGCATCATCCACACGATTTTATTTCCCTTTAACATGTTGAATGTCAAAATCAAATTCACTTAAAAATGCATTCCACATTCCCTAGTGAGCGTTCATGTCAGCTTCCTTAAAATAGATGGTTAAAATACTGTGATCTCTCTTCAACACAAATCTCTTTCCCAATAAGTAGTGTCTCCACACTCTGCATGTGTGCACTACTGCTGTTAGCTCTAAATCATTAGTTGAATATCGTTGCTCATGTTCCTTTAGTTTTCTTGACTCATGGGAAACAAACCTTCCCTATTGGGATAAAATTTCTCCTACTCCTTCCTTACAAGCATATATTCAGACTTCAAATTCCTTGTTGGGGTCAGCTACCCTCAACACCGGGGCAATAGTCAACAAGTGTTTTAACAATTCAAAACTAGTGTGACATTCACTGGTCCATCTAAACACCTTTCCTTTTTCTCTTCAAGGATGTGTTGAGGCCTCAGAATTCTGCTATTGAAACATGGGGGAAAACCATTCGGTCCAGAACTTAAAGAAGCTCCTTTTCCGTTTGGTGTAGTGGCTCCAACTGGGGATAATGGGACTAGTTTCCCAGTAAGGATGCTTTTGAGGGTGTCTTGATTATACAACATGAAAATGGAGAATGATTTTAATCTATCATATGCATCTATCTAAACTATTTATTTTACTATATACTTGGGGTGTTTTCTTCCTTTATGTGATCTAAAGAGATATCCTTCAACTATTAGTAATATAGATCATTTAACAATTGAAAGAGATGAAAATTATGTATGATGATTCTTCTAAAAAAGTAGTTTCACTAGAAGAGATGTGAAAATATATCACATTTATATGTGTGATTATATATTTTATAATAAATTAAAGACAAATATTCAAACAAAGTTGCATGTAACATTCATCTATAATAATGTTTCAAATATATAACGCAATAAAAAAATGACTGTCAATATATAAAGCAAGACTTAATACAAGTGAATAAAAGTACCATATGTATGAAGTTATACTCATGTAAACTGACAGTAATTGATCTGGTCGTCTTCAGTTTCATGAAATTTAAAGAGTACAATAGTGCAACATCATTTAAACATCTTTAATTGTCAAAATATAGCATATGTGTTCCATTAATTCATTAAAGCATTCACAAACTTACAATAGTGCATTCTTTGCAAATGTTTTTGACAAATTTCTGGAACCTTCTCTAAATGCATGGGAGGGGTTTATATACTAAGCTAACTATGTTTTAAAATATATTATTACAAAAATATACATGAGGTTTCAAACAACCATCCTCGCATGACTAACTTAAACTACAATATATGAAAATAAAGTAATAATATGATTTATGAATTTCGCCTTTTCTTTCTGATTTGGTCATGAAGTTGACAAATATCTATAATGGGTATGAGTTGAGCTGGCTGTGAAATCCTGGATCGTATATGTCCCTTGAATATTGTGTTTGAGACTTCTGGCTTTAATATTCTTATTGAATCTGTTAAAGACTACAATATCTAGTATTGATGATAAGGTTTGATAAAAAAATTCCAATAATTTTCTTGATCAAACTTATTTATATTTTTAATTATTTCATCCTATGTTTCTGCCTTTTTCTTACACTGTGTTTCTAGTTTTTTTACTTCTAAGAACACTTCATACATGTACTCTTTGATAATTTCTTCTTTCACTAGTTGTTCACATACAAATTCAGTAATTTCCTTTAATAATCTTGATGTTTTCACTGCTGCTTTCTTTTCCTGCCTTATTTGTGATTCCCAATCTTTGAATAATATCTCCTTGTGGAATTTATCTACCTAGGGTAGATTAGCTTCCTTTCATAAGTCTGATGTTTTCCATTGAATGTTTTCGTTGATTTTCTTCTCGAGCTTATCACATTCAAGTTTTTGGATAGCTACTTGCTGAACCAATATTTCATTTGAGTCACAATAAGAGTCAATAAAAGAATATTGTTGGCAAAATACTTCTTGTTGTTTCTTTAACTTAGCATTTACATCCAATGATTCTTTTATGAATTTCTCTAATTGTGGTTGGCTTTGTAACCTAGTCATTGCTGCTTCCAGTTGTGCTTGCTTCTCGATGATTTCTGTTTGATGCTGCAATTTAAGATTTTCAAAATCCTTTTTCATTTGGGCCATCTTTGATTTCATTTGATTGCTGGAGTTAGATTTTTCTTCATCTAACAGTATCTCTATTTCTTGTATTCTGTCTTCTTTCTACTTCAGCAACATTTTAACCTTAGTAGCATTATCAATAGTGGCATTAGCATATGCCCCTGCAAGCTGTCATAATTTAGTTAAATGTTCAGTTGGATCAGCTAAGGATCCTTCCACAAAACATCAATAGATTCATTTATGAGGTTCGAGACTCTTTCATCAATTATTCTTCTTTCATTTCTCTTGACTACAACCTTATGACTAGGACTGTAGAAGATATCCAGTGAAGGAATTTCCTCAACTTGTAAAAATATTTGTTCTCTAGGGTAGGCTGGTATGATCTCTCGATAATGAGTTTCTAGAACTTGTTCTAGTGGATTGAAAGTTTCCCCTATATTCTAGGAATGTTTAGGTGTCTGAATGCTAGTAGCTTGATCAATATTGGGATTCGTTTTAGGATTTTTTATTGCTTCATAAAACTCATCCCATTCACTACCCAAATTCTTTTTTGGGGACTTTTATGATTGATCAAGTGTATCATGATTGTGCTGAACTTCTTGAGAAGCTGACTCTATTCAATTACCTTATTTTTTCTCCTGAATCTCTATCTCTTTGATTTTTGGATCAATTATCTTTTCTGGGCTATCATTTTTGGATTTGAAGTCATTTTCAGAATGATCCGAATTGTGATATTGATGCTTTGATTGACTCGACTCATCCTCAGACATGTCTTTTATTTTGCTTAATTATCCAAGCTGATACTTGGAGTAGATCTATTGACATATTCAATAGTTAACAAGTCAAGAGGAATTCTCTCCAGTCTCTTATTTCTATATTTTGGGAAAGATTCCAAATCATCTTGGTTGAGTTGACTAAATGAAAACTTGATTATATCTGAAAAATTTTCCATGCCTTGGAAGATATCATCAAATCCATCTATTTCCTTCATAAAAGGCTTCATTTTGTGCTCTCTAGTGTAGTTTTTAATTACATCATTTGGATCATACAACCTCTTTGGAATTACTTCCAAATTCAACAGATTAATCTTTGAAACCTCCTTGTAGGTATTGAAAATATCAAAAAGTGAAAAAGTACTAGACTCTAAAGGGAAATTAGGCCAACTGGCCTTCTTAGCATATTAGAGTTGTCTACTAATACCATTAACAAGCTAGTAGGCTACCTCTCTTGCAAGTAACATATCAGGAACATAATATGGCAGGACGTGGGGAGAAGCATAACTCCCAAATACTATGACATATGTAAAATTCTCCTCTGCAAACCATGTAGCCAGAGAAATAATATCTATACTAGCTTCTTTGGAAACCCTAGGGGCTTTATCATTGAATATCATCTGGTGCATAGGGAGCATGGCTCCATGGAAGATTTTATAAAAATGCAGATGGAAGTTTGAATCCTAAAGGGCTCTGTGGTAAATGTGGATTGGGGTAGGGTCTTGGGTACTCCATTTCCATTCCACGATAGAAAAACTAGAGGAAAAGAAGATTTCGTCCATGACATAGGCACTCATATAAAAGGGAGGTATTTCTCTAGGTGAAACACTCCTTTTATTCCTATACTCCATGATGTGTTTGGCTAAATTGTCAGATAGGATATATGCTCAATTTAGAATTAAGGAATTGACGATTGCGTCAATTAATAGGACCCAATCTACTGGAAACCTAGTGGTATCAGATTTTGAAAATAATTTACACAGCATACCAGTAGCATAAGAGTAAGGGGAAGGAATCTGGGCAATTGGGTACATATCGTGTTTATCTTGCTTCAGCTTTCCCTGGTCTTCCTTCCATTATTTTATGACTTTCATGAGGTCTAGGTGCTCTGCTCTAAATCTTTGCAGAAAATCCTTGTCATATTTCTACTACGGGGAGGGTAGATGGTACATTTCTTGTAAATATTCTTCCCTAAATGACTCAATATTCTTGCCTTTTGAATCTTTGAATGTTTTGTCTTTTATGTTTAAGTATTCAATTACCCACTTAATCATGTCTCCGTAAGGGAGAATTTTTGGTCTTTTGGCTACCTTGTTGGATGAATGAACATGAAACGTTGAAGTAAGTCACGTCTGAAAAATATGACGTGTTTGTTGTAGCGACTTTGGTTATTACCCTTGGATTTTCACCCTCAAAAATATTATACATTGCCTCCCATGATGAAATGCCACAATCCTTATTGCAGGCGGTATCTGAAAACAAGGGAGACATGTCTGAGTCTTCAGAAGATGGCGTTTGAGCAATCTCTTTATCTTTCTTGTTCATTTCAATCACCTTCACTCCGTTAAGTGGTTTCTTGATTTCAAATAAACAAAGAAAACATTAAAAGTATAGAGAATAGTGAGACAAATCCGTCATTTATATTAAACATGCATGAATAGATACGAATCTATTTAAAATGTTTATTTCTATTAAATGCTATTAATCATCAATAATCATTTCAAATGAAATCTCCTACACCTTTACACGAAATAGCTATCAATCAACTTAAGATGTTGGATCTCGAATTTTGGTTTAATATGAAATAAGTCATTTCACATGCTTGAGTCATTAAATTCCATTCATTCGCATATCACAACTTATAACTTGTATCATTTATGATGCCTTACCCATAACTTCTGTGAAATTTGATTTGCGCAAGTCACACACTACAACTTTTATGCGATAAGAAAATTCTCTTTTGTTTAAGTCATGCGAAACGCGAAACGTGCAATGAAGAATTCAAGTGGCTGTGCTTTATGGGACTTTAGAGCTTTATGTTTATTTCTTTGTTGGCTCGTTGGGTCCGCGTAATCGCAACTTATGCCAAATTTTTTTATAATTTTGATTGTTTAAATGAGGTGTGATTCCATAAACAAATTATAAAGGTGATTGAAGCATTTGCAAGTTTTAAATATAACTTCAGAAAAGGCTTAGCGCGTTTGGCATCCCATGTTACATAATAGATTTCAATTCTTTTTGGTTTTAAGCTATGCGGTTTACGATGCACACTAAGGAATAAAGCGGAAAAACTTAAAGAAAAATTTATTTCCTAAAGTTTTTTGTTTTAAAGATAAAAATAAATTTCCTATTTATTTCTAAATGGTACCCATTTATTAAAATAAATGGGGGGCGTTGTTTAGCGCAAAAATTGGCAATTATCTCTGACTAACTTTTTTGAAATTTCTAAAACATTTTTGAAACAAAAATAGCTCCAGGAATAATTTTCAAACAAATTATTTTACTAAGCAATGAAATTTCTCTTATTTACAATTCATAAGAATACTTCTTTTAAATATATAAGTATGAGAATCTATATCAGTCTTTACTTAGTTCAAAAAGATAAAGTAGGTGGCTCTTACAGATTAGCTTTATAAATACTTACTCTTTTATCACAGGTACGGCCTCTGTTCCAATAAGAAATTTAAGCTTTTGGCAGGGTTACCTTTTACCCAACAATGATTCATTGTCCCATCCAGTGTTTCTTACAATTTCCAAAAATAAATTCTAATTTTTTGAAAATTTTATTTTTAATCATATTTTCATTTACTTAAAAACCATTTTCTTGGCTTGGTAACCAAATGATTAAAATTCCATTCACTAGTTATAATTAAACTGATCAAGTTGGATCTTGATGAGACCCCTTGTCCTCTTGATATAATCTCAATTCCTTACCCTATTTTGGTAGGCGTTATTGCTAATGTTAGTTAACCTATTTCCCTATGAGCATGGTAAACAATCTTGTGATGAGACTTATTGTCTTTTAAGATTTTCTAGTTATAATATTTTTTGAATTTCTTTCAAAAAATAATCAGTTTTTCCGGATGGGGTGAATCATTGGTCCTTTTGAGGATTCAAGATGATAATGTTGAGTTTTAGATTTCTTCTTTGTAAAATATTCTTTACTATGTCAAAGATTCTTTTCTTGACTGATGACGGAATAATCATGCTATATAAGGATGAGAATTCATCAGGTGAATAATTTCAGTGAAAATGCATCTTTTAGTGAAAATAAAATCTATTTGTCTTTCAAATATTTCGATTGTTTCCTTAACACTTATTATTTCTAGAAGTGATAAATCAAAAAGGATCATTTGATATTTTATTTTGAAAAGCCAAAAATTTATACTAAGAAAGTTTTATTTTTCTAAGGAAAAGAAAAAGACACTAGTATACAAGGAATAGAAGGGGTTACCTCCTATGAAAAGTATTTTTTCAAAATCTTCCCATTAACAGGAAAAGAATCTCTTTTTCTTGATAGATCTTGCAATAAGGATGTTGATGGGCCTATTTCTTCAATTATTTGAAATGGACCTAGCTAGAGTTTTTGAAACATCATGTGTTTATCTTTTTCCTCATGTGCTTTGTTCCATTTCAATACGAGATCACCAGTTTCAATTTTTTTTGGAGTAACAGAAGTTGAATCAAATGAGGCTTTTAATATCTATTGATGATGTGCATAAGTATGTTTAGCATTTTCTCTTTCTTCTTCTAACTTAAGAATTTTACATTGTCTAAGTTGTAAAAAGGAAGTAGGAGATTCATCAATAAATTGTACTAAGGAAGGAGAGGGAATAACTACGTTGGTAGTAACTACAACTTCTTTTCCATAAACATGATTGAATGGAGAAGTGCCAATAAAATATTTCTAAGTTATTTGATCTACCCAAAGAGAAAAGATTAATTACTTGTGCCAATTTCATTGGTTTTGATCAACAATTACTTTCATTATTCTAATCAAGTTCTTGTTTGTAGATTCTTCTAAAAATTTTAATTATGGGTAATAATTCACATAATACATGAGTTTAAAAGCTCTTTTTATTGCAAATTCCGTAATATCAGTTCTTGAGAGGTAATATGTGTTATCAAAAATTAAAGCAGTAGCTAAGGAAAACCTAGTTATGATATACTAGTCGATGAAATCAATGATATTCTCAGAGTTTGCTACCTATAATGGAATTTCTTCCACCCATTTAGTAATGTAATATGTAGCTATGAGAATATATCTATCCTATTTGGAAGAGTTAGGAAAAATCTCACCAATTATATCTAATCCCCATTGTTCAAATGGTTGTTTGATATTGACTAGCTGTAATGGGAATGCTAACTTCCTTTGTCTTCCAGATGCACTTTGACACACTTTGCATTTTCTTGCATATTCATGAGCATATTTGAAAAGTGTAGGCCAATAGTAACCTTCATGTAGGATTTTGTGTGTTGTCGTATTTCCTCCAAAATTTGCTCCAGTTGGTCCATCATGGAGTTCCCGCAAGACTTTCTCTGCTTCAAATTTACCTAAGCATATTAGTAGTACAAAATCAAAATTTCTCCTAAGAAATACGTCGATGATTAATTCATATTTCTTGGCCATTAATATCAAAGCCCATTTTGTTTTGTAACTGAGTTGATTCAGAGCATATCCATTATTCAAATAAAATATGAGATCAACGTATTGAGATTGTACATTGTTGAGGCTTACCTCTAATATTTGCACATTGTTACCTGAATAATATTCTGATGATAGATGGGATGCTCTTGTAAGAATTCTGCAAAAATCTTTACCTCTAACAATTTTAGAGGTTCTAATTTCTACATCATATTCTTGTAAAGAGGTAACCCAGTTAGCCCTTTTATCTCCTAATTCTCTTTACATCAATAGTTGTCTCACTGTAGAAAATGCAACTACAGTTTTGGTGTGAGTTTTTAAAGGAATTGGCCTAAAATGATTTATAGCCTTAAAGACAACAAATTCTTGTCTTTCGACATATGTGTAATTTAGTTCTACACATTGTAAATTGGAACTAAAAAATGATATTGGTGCTTCAATTTGTTGGTCATTAGGTTGTGTTAAAAAAACATCATATGATGTATCTGATGAAAAAGTGTATAAAGGAAAATGATTAAGAAAATTGAGGGTAGTCAGGAATGGAGCATTGATAATGGATTGTTTAATCAAATCAAATGCTTCTCTCTCATTATTTTCCCATTTAAAGACATAATTTTTCTTAATCATCTTATACAATGGTAAAACTATTTGTGAAAAGCTAGGGACAAACCTTTTAACAAAATTAATTTTCCCAAGAAACAACTACATAGCTTTCTTGTTATGAGGGAAATGAATTCTTTTAATCTCTTCAATTATTTTAGGATCAATATAGATACCTCTTTTTTACAAAATGAATCCTAAAGTTTTTCCTTCATCTAATGTACAAAATGATTTCTTTGGGTTTAATGAGATGCCATACCTTTTACATCGCTCAAAAACTTGTTTTAGCTCATTCACATGATTGGTTACCTTTTTAGAAAATACTGTAATGTCATCTAAATAAATAACCACTAATTTATTTATGAGCCCCCCTAAAAGCTGTGTCCATAGATCCCTGAAAAGTGGCACCTACATTAATTAATCCAAATGGCATATTTTGATGGGTGTAAGTTCCCCACTTAGTTCTGAATGTAGTCTTCAGTGTGTCCTATGGATGTACAAGAATTTTGTTATATCCTGAGAATAAATATATAAAGGACATAAGTTCACAACTAGCTATTGTCTGCAGTACTTGTTCCATGGTTGGTAATGGAAATTCATCCTTCTGACAAGCTTTGTTTAAATTCCTAAAATCAATGAAAATTCTAATATTGCCATGCTTCTTCCTGGTAGGTACCAAACTTGATACCGATTTAGAATTCCTGACTGGACATATGATTTTTTCCTTGAGGAGTTTGTTCAGTTCTATTTTGACTTTATTTTCCAAATTTGGATGAATCTTCCTCAATTTCTATTGTATAGGTTTTTCTTCTGAGATCATAGGAATGGTGTGTTGAATCATAGAACTGTCATATGTTTTAAGATCAGTGTAATCCCAAGAAAAGGCTCTTTTGTACATTTTAAACAAGCTGATAAATGATAATCTTTCTTCGAAAGATATACCAAGACCTAGATTGAAATTTTGAGATTTTTTGTCCATTCCTAGATTTACTAACTCAAATATTAACGTAGAGATTTGTGTTTTTGAGTTAGTAACTCTTTTAAACCTATCTTTCAGATCATATAGGTCTTCTAACTTGGCAACCGATTTAGGAATAGGATTTTCATCTTGTTATTTATTAATATAAATTTCATGTTCGTTTTCGTCTAGAATTTGACTATCATAAGATCCTTTAGATGTCAAGAAATATATGATATCTGAATCATTATTGAATACTCTCCAATCGTAATATTATCAGGAATAGATGGTATAAAAATTAATTCAATACAAAACCTATCAGGACTAAACTCTTGGGATGGAATTAACTTTGATACTACATTAGCAAGTAGATTTGCATTAGCATTCTGCATCCTAGGTACAAAAGAAATATTAAAGGCTAAGAAATGAATGGTTAATTCTTGGACTAATGATTGGTAATGCTTTAAATGTCCATAATTACAATTTATGCTATCTCTTACATGTCTAACAATGATTTTTGAATCTCCTAGGACTTTCAGATATTTGATATTAAGATCAATGGCTTTGTAAAAATCTTGAACTAATGCTTCATATTCAGTTACATTGTTTGTACAATTGAATTATAATCTATAGGCTCACATGGTCTTTTCTCCTTTTGGATTTATTAAAATACAGCCAGGACCTGCACCATCTTCAGATTTAGAAACTTTAAAATAAAGAGTCCAAAATAAAGAATGAACTACTGTTTTAGCTATTAAATTTAAACATTTTGAACTATTTGGCCAGGAAAAAATCTCAATCTGAGAAAAAATTGCATTATCAAAGAAAGGTGATGGTTGAGTATCGAAATTTCCTAAAAACTACCTACTGAGTAGTTCCCAATAATATTATTATTGAATGCTACTGGCTCATTTACTCCTTCATGATCAGTGACTGTATGCTTCATCAAATTTTCACAACCTACCCGAATCTGATTTGGCTTTCCATTATATGGTAGCCACATATGTGGCCAGTCTGTTGCAAAATGACCATGAAGTTTTTTAGACCAGTCTCGGCTTAAAAATAAGCGGTAAAACTCAGGAATATCAGTCACTAGTATATCAATTATTTGAGTAACCTTGGTATTTGATGAAGATCTGATGGAAACATAATTTATTTCTCCTACCACCTCTACTATGGTTCTATCAAGTTGTACTATATGAACAGGGGAACTCTGAGGAGTTATGTTCAACATAGCACAAACTAATTTTTGCATTATATTAAAGGAAGCCCCTGAGTCTATTAAACAATTATGGAAATTTTTATTATAGATCTAATAGATTAAGAGAAATGGAGGAGTATGAGATATGGATCGATCACCTATCATAATCAAATTTGTAGCATCTATTTTAGTTGAATGAGAAGGTGTCTTACCCATTTCATTAGCAGCTTGTACTATTACTGAAGCAGGTGAGGTTGAAGCAGGAACCACATTTAAGTCTCTAAGTAAGATTTTATGTTTCTGATTTAATTTAGTAAGCTTGTGAATTGAAATGATGGCTCTATTATTCTTCACATCTTCAACTACATTATACTCAATAGTGTATGAGACTACCATTGTCTTAGATGCAGTTGGAGTATCTGAAGTAACATGACTTGTTTGTGTAGCCTTTGAGGTAGAATTTTTTCTTACTATTTTATCTCTATTAGGAGTTGAAATATTCTGTTGTTGATTTGGTTGCTTTGTTTCAGTAGTCATTTTTCTCCTTGTGCTCACATGTAATGCTTCAAGTTGTTCTTCATTTGGTAGGATGAAATCCCACATTCCTTTTAGTTCAAATTCTTCTTCTTCATCATCTTCTTCTTCCTCTGTTTTCTCTTCCTCTGTATCTTGATCAGATTCAACATTAGATATGATATTTGGAGGTTGAGTATCAGAGGAATGACCTTTCTTGAAGTTTCTGAAAGTCTTTTTTGAGCTCGAATTTTTGGCGATTTTTTTCTTGATATCTTACATCTCATTTGTCGTAGTCTTCAAAACTTCTTGAAGACCTTCTACGTCAAAATGGTCTTTTGGCATCTTCTTTTTAGAATCATATTTGAAAAATACCTTGTTTGATTTTTGATCCTCTTGAACATTCTTTTTCTCAAAATATGTTATGCGTTTCTCTACAGATAGAGATTCCTTCATGTTTTCTGCGAGTGTCAGAATTTTTTCTCTAATTATGAAAAAAACTATATTGGATGGAAGAGATGAGATATACCACTCAATTTGAAATTCTGCAACAAGAACTTATGTAGAAAGAATTTTATTGAGTAATTTAGTAAATCTTGAACATAAATATTTTATCTTCTTACATGTTTTAGCTTTTATATTTGAAAAATGATTGATGATCGTAGCAGTGGTCTTGTCATCTCCAAACTTAGATAGAAATTGTTCTTCAAATATATTCCAGGTAGTTATAGAGCGGGCAGGCAGTGAAAAATACCAAGATACTGCAGATCATTTTAGAGTATATGAAAAGAATCTTACAATGAAAAAATCTTCAACTACTCCATTTAGATTGATGGGTAACATAAAATTGTGAATGTCTTCTTCTGTCAGAAGACCATCATCAAGATTAAATTTAGGTAACCATTTTTTAGGTGATTTTGGTAGAGCATGAATAGGAGTGGGCATATTTACAGCCCGAGGATTGTTCCATGGATTTCCTACTATTGGATTTTGAATAGGTTGGATGGGTGGAGTTTGAGATGAAGAAGAGGTAGGTTGAGTGCTAGGACTAGCTGAAGGGATAGTAGTTTGAGTACTGGAACTAGTCAAAGTAACACTAATTGTTGGAATGGAAGTTGTGGAAGTGAGCGGAGGTAATGGAGGTGAATGGGATAAGATCTTACTGGAAATTGACTCTAATTGAGTCTTCTTTACTCTCTTTCGAGTACTATCGATGGGGAAGGATTCTAGTCTTTTGAATTTCTAATCGAGCTAATATTCTTCGAGGTTGTCAAGAAGAAGAAATATTGATATCTGATATTTGAGAAGATTCAAGCTTCTCGACAGAAATACATACTCTCTATAACTTTTCTATCAAATAATGAACTTTTGGGGAATCTTTATGGGAATCAAGAGATAGTTTGGGTTGAGTATCACTAAGAGACTTAGGAGAAGGATGATCAAATTCATATTTTAAATATAAGGATCTAGATAATTTTTTTGAATTTGATGGGGATATAGACGGAGAGAGACTCTTAGATTGACCTTTAGATTGATCATGTTTTTTTTCCCTTCACAAGCCCCCCCTTCTAGCACCAAGATGTTGAGGCCTCAAAATTCTGCTGCCAAAACATGGGGGAAAACCACCCGGTCCAGACCTTAAAGCAGCTCCTTTTCCATTTGGTGTAGTGGATCCGACTGGGGATAATGGGACCCATTTCCCAATAAGGATGATTTTGAGGGAGTTTTTATTATACAACATGAAAATGGAGAATGATTTTAATATATCATATGCATCCATCTAAATTATTCATTCTACTATATACCCAGGGTGTTCTCTTCCTTTATGTGATATAAAAAGATATCCTTCAACTATTAATAATATAGATCATTTAACAATTGAAAGTGATGAAAATTATGTAAGATGATTCTTCTAACAAAGTAGTTTGTCTAGAAGAATTGTGAAAAATATATCACATTTATATGTGTGATTATATATTTAATAAGCAATTACAGACAAATATTAGAACATAAGTGCATGTAACATTCATCTATAATAACTTTTCAAATATATAATGCAATAGAAAGATAATTGTCAAACTATAAAGCAATACTTAATACAATTGAATAAAAGTACCATAAGTATGAAGTTATACTCATGTAAACTGACATTAATTGATCTGCTCCTCTTCAGTTTCAAGAAATTTAAAGTGTATAATATTGCAACATCAATTGAACATATTTAATTGTCAAAATATAACAGATGTGTTCCATTAATTCATCAAAGTATTCACAAACTTACAATAGTGCATTCTTTTCAAATGTTTTTGACAAATTTCTGGACCCTTCTCTAAATGCATGAGAGGGGTTTAAATACTAAACTAACTATGTTTTACAATAGATTATTACAAAAAAATAGAGGAGGTTTCGAACAACCATCCTCATAAGGCAAACTTAAACTACAATCTAGGAAAATAAAGTAACAATATGATTTATGAATTTCACCCTTTCTTTTGGATTTGGTCACGAAGTTGAAAAATATATATCATGGGCTTGAGCTAAGATGGCTGTGAAAACCTCGATCTAATATATCCCTTGAATACTACTTTTGAGAGTACTAGCTGCAATCTTCTTGTTGAATATGATAAATACTGCAGGACCTGGTATTGATGATAAGGTTTGATCAGAAAACTCCAATAATTTTCTTGATCAAACTTATTTATTTTTTTAATTATTTCATCATGTGTTTCTGCCTTTTGCTTCCACTGTGTTTCTAGCTATTTTACTTATGAGAACACTTCATATGTGTACTCTTTGATAAGTTCTTCTTTCACCAGCTATTCACATACAGATTCAGTAATTTCTTTTGATAATATTGATGTTTTCACTGCTGCTTTCTCTGCTTCCCTTATTTGTGCTTCCCAATCTTTGAATAAGTTATCCTTGTGGAACTTATCTACCCTAGGTAGATTAGCCTCCCTTACCGAGTCTCATGTTTTCCATTGAATGTGCTTATTGATTTTCTTCTCGAGCTTATCACATTCAAGTTTCTGGATAGCTACATGTTGAACCAGTATTTCATTTGAATCACAATAAGAGTAAATAATAGAAGATCGTTGGAAAAATACTTCACATTGTTGCTTTAACTAAGCATTTACATCCAATGCTTCTTTTATTAATTGCTCTAATTGTGGTTGGCTTTGTAACCTGGACATCTCTGCTTCTAGTTGTGCTTGCTTCTCACTGATTTCTGCTTCATGCTGCAATTCAAGATTTTCAAAATCCTTTTGAATTTGGGGCATTTTCTATTTCATTTTCTCATTGGAGTTAGATTTTTCTTCATCTAACAGTCTCTCTAGTTCTAGTATTCTATCTTCTTTCTGCTTCAACAAAATTTTAACCTTCGTAGCTTTATCAACAGTGGTAGTAGGATATGCCCCTACAAACTGTGATAATTTATTTAAATGTTCAGTTGGATCAGCTAAGGGATCCTTCCACAAAACGTCAACAGATTCATTTTTCAGGTTTGAGACTGTTTCACCAATTCTTCTCCTCTTATTTCTCTTCATTACAGCCTTATGACTAGGACTGTAGAAGATATCCAGTGAAGGAATTTCCTCAACTTGTAAAACTATTTTTTTTGTAGGATAGGCCGGTATGATCTCTCGAGCATGAGTTTCTGGAACTTGTTGTAGTGGATTAACAGTTTCCACTATCTTCTGAGAATGTTCATGTGTCTGAATGCTAGTAGCTTAATCAATATTGGGATTGATTTTAGGAGTTTTTATTGCTTCAGAAAACTCATCCCAATCACTACTCAAATTATTCGTTTGGGACTTTTCTGACTGATCAAGGGTATCATGACCGTGCTCAACTTCTTTAGATGTTGACTCTACTCCATTACCTTCTATTTTCTCCTGCATCTCTATCTCTTGGATTTCTTGATCAATTATATTTTATGGGCTATCCTTTCTGGATTTGGATTCATTTTCAGAATGATATAAATTGCGAGATTGATTCTTTGATTGACCTGAATCATCCTCAGACGTGTCTTTTGCTTCATTATCCAAGATGATACTTGGAGTAGATCTGTTGACATCTTAAATAGTTATCAAGTCAAGAGGAATTATCTCCAGTCTATTATTTTTGTATGTTTGGAAAGCTTCCAAATCATCTTGGTTGAGTTGAATGGATGCAAACTTGATTATATATGAAAACGTTTCCATGTCTTGGAAGGGATCATCAAATATGTCTATTTCCTTCATAAAAGGCTTAATTTTTTGAGCTCTGTGATGTAGTTTTTAATTACATCATTTGGATCATATAGCCTCTTTGGAATTACTGAAAAATTCAATAGATTAATATTTGAAACCTCCTTCTAGGTACGACCATTATCAAAAAGTGCAAAAGTACTGCACTATAAATGGAAATTAGGTCAAACGGCCTTCTTAGAATCTTTCAGTTGTTTAGTAATACCATTAACAAGCTGGTAGGCTACCTATCTTTCAAGTAACTTATCAAGAACATAATATGGTATGACGTGGGGAGAAGAGTAACTCCGAAATTCTCTGATATATGTAAAATTCTCCTCTGCAAACCATCTAGCCACATAAATAATATCTGTACTAGCTTCTTTGGAAACCCTAGGGGCTTTCTCATTGAATATCATCTGGTGCATAAGCAGCATGACTCCATGGCATATTTTATAAAAATGCAGATGGAAGTCTGAATACCAAAGGGATCTGTGGTAAATGTTTATTGGGGTAGGGTCTTGGGTAGTCCATTTCCATCCCATGGTAGGAAAACTAGAAGAAAAGAATATTGCATCCATGACATAGGAACTCATATAAAAAGTGAGGTATTTCTATAGATGAAACACTCCTTTTATTCCTATACTCCATGATGTGTTTGGCTAAATTATCAGATAGGATATTTTCCCAATTTATAATTAAGGAATTGACAATTGCATCAATTAATAGGACCTAATCTACTAGAAACCTAGTGGTATCAGATTTTGAAAAAAATCTACCAACATACCAGTAGCATAACAGTAAGGGGAAGGAATCTAGGCAATTGGGTATGTACCGAGTTTATATTGCTTCAACTTTCCCTAGTCTTCCTTCCATTATTTTATGAATTTCATGAGGTCTGGGTGCTCTGATCTAAAGCTTTGTAGAAAATACTTGACATATTTCTGCTGTGGGTAGGGTAGATGGTACATTACTTGTAAATCTTCTACCCTGAATGACCCAATATTCTTGCCTTTTGAATCTTTGAATTTTTTGTCTTTTATGTTTAAGCAGTCAATTACCCACTTAACCATTTATGTGTAAGGGATAATTTTTGGTGTTGCAGCTACCTTGTGGACGAATGAACATGCAACATCAAATTAAGTCTCATCTGAAGAAATTGACGTGCTTGTTGTAGTGACTTTGGTTATTACCCTTGGATTTTCCTCCCCAAAAATATTATACGTTGCCTCCCATGATGAAATGCCACAATCCTTGTTGCAGGTTGTATTTGGAAATAGGGGAGACATGTCTGAGTCTTCATGAGATGGCATTTGCGTAATCTATTTGTATTTCTTTTTCACTTCAATCTTCTTCACTCCGTTAAGTGATTTCCTGATTTGAAATAAACATAGTGAACAATAAAAGTATAGAGAATAGAGAGACAAATCTATCGTTTATATTAAACATGCATGAATAGATATGAATCTATTTAAAACATTTATTTCTATTAAATTCGATTAATCATCGATAATAATATCAAATTAAATCTCTTACACCTTTACACGAAATAGCTATCAAACAACTTAAGATGTTGGATCTCGGATTTTGGTTTCATATGACATAAGTCATTTCACATGATTGAGTCATTAAATGCCATTCATTCACATATAAAAACTTATAAATTTTACCGTTTATGATGTTTTACCCATAACTTCTACGAAATGTGATCTACGCAAATCGCACATCACAACTTTTATGTGGTAAATGAATTCGATTTTGGTTAAGTCACGTGAAATGCAAAACACGCATTTAAGAATTCAAGCGGCTGCGATTTATGGGACTTTAGAGATTTATGGTTATTGCTTTGTTGGCTTGTTTGGTTTGGATAGTCGCAACTTACGCCAAATTGATTTATAAGTTTTATTGTTTAAATGAGGTGAGACGCGATAAACAAATTATAACGGTGATTGAAGCATTTGCAAGTTTTAAATATAACTTTGGAAAAGGCTTAGCGTGTTTTGTAGCCCGTGTGAATTAATTTATTTCAAGTCTTTTTTGTTGTAAACTATGTGGTTTGCGATGTGCACTAAGGAATGAAGTGGAATAACTTAAAGAAAACTTTATTTCCTAAAGTGTTTTGTTTTAAAGATTAAAATAAATTTCATATTTATTTATAAAGGGTCCCCATTTATTAAAATAAATGGGGGGTGTTGTTTATCACAATATGATGTAATAGGAAAAGAAATCTTCGAGAATACTACAATGAAACATTTATAATATCCAGCCAATCCCATAAAAGAATGGATATTTTCCATGTTTTGGGGTACTCGCCATTCCATGATAGTCTTGATTTTCTCAGGATCTACTTTTATACCTTTAGCAAAAATGACATGGCGTAAGTATTGCATTTTTTCTTTTAAAAAGTCACATTTGTTTAACTTTTGATACAACTTATGTCTCCTCAACATCTCAAGTAGTAGCCTTAAGTGCTCATTGTGCTCTTACATTGTTCTTGAATTAATCAAAATGTCGTCAATAAATATAAGAACAAACTTGTCGAAAAAAGGATGAAATAGGCCATGCGTCAGACTCATGAATGATTTTGGTGCATTGGTTAAGCCAAACATTAATACCACGAACTCATGATGCCCATGTCGGGTGCAAAAGGTTTTCTTGTAAATATCCTCATATTTGATTTAGATCTGGTGATATCCAGATCTAAATTCTATCTTTGAAAATATAGCCGCTCCATTCACCTAATCGAATAGATCATCTATACGTGGCAACGTGTATTTATTCCTGACTGTCAATTTATTGAGCTACATAATCCATGCAAATTCGCATGGTTCCACACTTCTTCTTTACGAACAACACCAGTGCTCCCCAAGGAGATACACTTGCTCAGATATACCCCTTATCCAATAGTTCCTGTAGTTGCATTTTCAATTTCGTTAACTTGGGTACACTCATCCGATAAGGTGCTCTTGAAAATGGTGTTGTACCGAGCATTAGTTCAATAGTGAAATAAATTTCTCTTTTTGGGGCTAAACCTGGTACATTTTTTGGAAATACATCCATGAAATCTTATACCACTGGTAGATTTTCCAGCATAAGGGTCTTTTCCTTAAAGTTAGAAAATCCCACTTGAATGGCATAAATCTGGAATTTTTTTGTGATGCATTTACTCAACTGAGATGTTGTCATGGGACTTAATTGTAAAGGTTTATTAATTCCTTTCAATTCTTGGTGTGTCTCATCTTCCGCTCTGAAGTATATAATCTTTTCTTTACAATCCACCAGAGACTAGTGTCTTTCTAACCAGTCCATAACCAATAGTATGTCATAAGATCCCGAAAGGTAGAATATTCAGTTCTAAATTTAAATGTTGTTCTTCAATTTCCAAAGAAAATTTTGGAACCTTGGGACAAACTCTTCTCTATGCCCCAGTATCTAGTTGCACCTACCAAGGGTTTTTGAATTTTTGACATTGTAAGTTACAATTTTCTACTATTCGAGGGTTTATATAACTGAAACTCGCACCTAGGTAAACCAAAATAGAAACAGTTCGTGAAAATAACTTACCTTATAATTCTATCATTGTTGGTTGGTAGTGTGCTTGCCAGTATCCTAGAGCTACATAAATTCTCAGTATATTTCGTGCCACATCCCCCACTGTAGAGGCTTCTTGCAGGTTAGCTGTTGTTTCATTTCTTCCTCATTGAGGGAAGTTCTTGTAATAATGCGCCTCGCCAGACCCCCAACATTGTAGAGGATGTTTATGGTTTTTTCCATGTTTTGGCTTATTGGAAGACTTTGTGGGTCGCTCTTTGATAGGTCATTTTGTTCTGTGATGATTTCTTCCAAACTGCTTACTTACTGAATTCGTTGCAAAATTCTTAAAATTACTAGACCTAGTACTTTTATAATTTCAATTATTTTGTTGTCCTTTCTTTGGTGGCCATATTTTGCATATTTATCCTTTAGCCTTGGACTATTGGTAGAAAATTCATGATTTTTGAATTGCCTCATCCATTTTCCTTGTATTCAAGAATTCTATTCATTCCTTCTGTTAT
Source organism: Pinus albicaulis (assembly GCA_034641835.2). Classification (NCBI taxonomy): domain Eukaryota; kingdom Viridiplantae; phylum Streptophyta; class Pinopsida; order Pinales; family Pinaceae; genus Pinus; species Pinus albicaulis. Next base: position 959,299,565 of record CM076583.1, on the reverse strand, counting down.
CATTTTGTATTTTACAGATTTCACTAGATGACTGTGGATGTCCTACAAGCACCTAAAGATAGCATAATTTTCTTATCAGCTATCTTTAGAAGTCTCACTTCCTTCATCATCCTAAATTTGACTATTTTTTCACTAAATTTTCCTATCTTTATGCCTCCTCAAAGGTTCACCCTGTTGCTCTAAAAATCAACTCCATTTTTGAGGCCTAATTCCCTCATTCACCCCTCTACTCACACCCTCATTTATCCTTTCTTTATTTTCATCTAAAAACCCTCAAAATCCCCCCTCATCCATAATTTTCTCATAAAAACCCCTAAACAATGAAAAAACCTCTTTTTCATTGATTAAACCTAACTTTCTAGCCTATCAGAACTCTAAAAAGTCTCCTAAAACTCTATTTTTTATACAAAAAACCCACTTTTTGTATATAAGCCTTAAGCCCCTTTCGGCCTTAAGCCATAGCCCCCTTTCAACCCATGTGACCCTACAACCTAACCCTTTTCTAAGCCCTAGCCCTTCCCTTCCTGACCACCTGTCCCCTCTACCTCACAGGACCATTCCCCTGCCTATCTCATAACCCCTTTTTTACCCTTTCAGTTCACCCCGCCTTCTTTATGTCCTTCACGTCGCTCTATCCTTCTCGGGCAATCCTCCACCATTGATTTCCTTGATCCAATTCCCATCGATCTCCCACCTTTCATCTGTTCTCCCGATCAACCCGTGCTACCCGAAAAAAGAGCACATGTCACCACACCTGGCCCCACTTTCCACTCAAACCCCTCCCCTGAATCATCATCTCCCACCTGTACCCCACTTTCCCCTCTATCAAACCTGCACCCACTCCTCAGACTCCACATGCACCGTCGATCCCACTCATCGAGATCTGACGGTCAGAAATGCATATCACGTGGTTTTCGTTGCCAAGGTTTAACGGCCCCTGTCCACGCCAAAAGGGCGGTTTATCCCTGCCACATGGCAGGGACTGAATGGAATCACGTTTATTTAGACCAAAACCATAAACCACCGATAACATCTGCGACAAACGCCAGTGGTTTTCCCAAAACTTCTTTTTCCTCTGTGCGTCAAAATTGAAAGGTCTACGCCGCCATTCAATTTTCTTCATGATTTCAACCCTGAAATCATTCCCCTGTGCCTCTATTCCTCTACAAATCGCCCCAAAAACCATCAAAAACCCACAAAAAGTAGTTTAATCCAATCCCACAGGTTTTAAGTTAATTATTTGTTTGTTTTTGTAGGTTTAATGGTGGCAGATGTCCAGAGGGGCATTTCAAATGATGAATAACCTCAATATGACAATTCAGAGGAAAAAACATATCAAAAGGGCCAAGGATTTACATAAAAAAATTAACTCATCGATGTATCATGATCATTGATGGGTTATAAAACTTTCTGCCATAAAGAAACCCTGCCTGGACACAAAAAACAGATACATCCAGAGGAGAAATGAAGAAAAGGAAGAACAGGAAGCTTAAAGGGCTAATTACAAATCAAGAAGATAAACACAGTATTAGCCCTTTAAACAGTGATTAAAGACAAAAATTCAAAGGTTTAAAGATAAAGGAATAAAGCAGTTATAAAGCAGAGACAGGAAAAAAGACATTAAGACATAATATTAAAGCTAAAATCAAGGTTAAAGGCCTAATATAGTGTTTTAAGATAGAACAGAAACAGATTAGCCCAAGAAAACCTTTGAAAGACCTATATCCATAGTAATTACTCCTTCAAAGACAAATTGGCGACGTACAACATTATTTCTTTCAATAAAGGCATAAGATAGTTATTACACAGTCAGAGATATTTTTGAAGCAGCTCAGCTATTATTACAAAGTTATTACTAAGCCTTAAAAGTAAAAAAATTCAACTAAAAATAACTTAGAATTTATTATTTCAGAGTAACTTTTTCTAATATTTTTTCCTTGGGCCTTGCATGGTCTCAAAGGTCAAAAATCATTAACTCTATCATAAATAACATTTAAACACCATAGGTTAGCAGCACCTCCTCATTTTTCATATAAATATTGCATATGAGCTTCATTTCAAATTTTGGTTACTTGATGGTTATTGGACTGATTTTTGCTGCTAGGCTAGTTGAGGAATGCTAGGTTGAAACAAATAAAGCTCTGAGTTGCAGAGATCTATTGTACATGGAGTGATGTAACTAGTTTGATCATCAATAATACAAGCATGTTCACATGATCCTTGAGCTATATCAATGGTGAACTTTTCCTAATTGTTATTGTTTTTTCCTTATGTCTTCCAGTATGTTCATCTTTCTTTGATAAAGAAGCAGAAGTTTTAGATTAAGATTTGTTGTTTCAGCATCCTATTTCTGTCTGTTTTCTTTATATTCATGTTTTCTTCTGCAAGGTCTGATTAGAATATTCTTAATTGCCTTCTAGTTACATCTAGCTTTTTGTCTTGGAAATGATTCAATAGAGTGAAACCAAGGAAATTATGGTGAGCCCAAGTTCCCTTTGAGTAAGACTTGAGATATTGTTTTCAAGATCTTTCTTTAAAGCACACTTATTAGAGTCTAAAATAGTGAGGTATATGGTATGACTTGCCCTTTGGTCTACCTTGAAATGTTGCTTTGAAGAATCTTTGAGAGTTTTTCAAAAGTAGATTAGATTATTTTTGTTTGATCTTAAACCACTCTTGTTGTTATCTTATATGTTTTCTTTCTCTAAAAGTAGTATGTTGATTGCTGGATTATTTTTTGAAAGGTTTCTTATTAAAGGTTTGTCTAAATATATTTATGGTTTTCCCTATCCTTTGGCTTGCTCCAAATAGTTACCTTAAAAAGTGTTTTCTTGTCTAAGTAGAGCTAGAAGATTCTTAACTAACTATAGCTTTACTACCTTCAAAACTTCTTAATGTTTCATATCACAACCTAATCTAAAGAATCCATTTGATATAGTTAGCTTTCCCTATGAATGCCCTTGTAGAGTTGATGAGCAATTAAATCATTTTTATGACCCCATATCCCAATGGATTGGTGTTTCTTATAGTATATTTGTTTCAGTTAAAACATTCCCTCAATCAGTCACACCGTTGATCCTTCAATCTATCATTTAATCCAACCAAAACAAAACAAGCCCTTAGAACTTCATAACTAGCCTAATATCTTAAAACAAAGAACATAAATATATATCAATTAAACACCTTTATAGAGAGATCCCTCTCTGAATCCAGGAAGGCTAGGTTCTAGGATTCCAAAGTGGTTCTGATGTGACCCCTGCGGTGTTTGTTCTTTCCATTCTTTGCAAATCACAGGGAGCTAACATAGTGGCAACCATACTGGGGACTATTGAGTAATAAACATCTTAGATTCACTCAAACTTATAAAACCTCATTAGTTAAGATGAATCAAGTGTCAGCCAATAATAGTTCCCAATTGTTGATGGTGGACAACAACCAGTCCTATAAGACAAGTAAAAATACTCCACCTGGTGACTCCACAACCCTTACTAGACCTTAAGACTCCACTGGTAGAAGACTCTAGACTGGTTGAAAAGATGCAGTGACCCTATTTGATTAAACAAAAAAGGACCTAAGTATAAATAGAGAGGCTAAAATAAAGATGTTGATAGATACATTAAAAAAAATGATGCATATACTTGACAGGAAAGAGGAAAAATACAAGGTTGAGGTTGGTACTGCTTATTCAAAACAACCTATACTTCTTCCTTGGGAAGAAATAACTCAATCAATACAAGACAAGAAAGAAAAATATTTTCATAACGAGAAAGATTTCAAAGAAGAAAATGAAGAAGGTTTCCAAGTAGGTACTAGTTACTTTCCTACATCTTGTGATACACTATTAAGAGAACATTACAAGAAAATTGAAAATAAAAACAAAGAGGAGTGCTCTAAAGAAACAATCAACCATCTTGGAATCACAAAATATGGAATAAAGGAGGAGCCAACACATTTAGAATCTATAGCTTTATGTTTCAATTAATTTCAGATTATGAAAGGAAATTGGCACCTTGAGAACCTATCAGATGCAACTTATAAATCTCATGCTCAAAATAACTATCATGAAAATCAAGAAGAGTTGGTTGAGGATGAAATCAAAGAAAAAATAGAATCAAACCCACAAGATCTTCCTGAAAGCACAAGTGATGATTTAACATCCCTTCTCAATGAGGCTCAAGAAGAAATTCAGCCTCAAAATCACCCTTCACAAGAGAGAGAGAACTATTGTACTTCTATCCAAAGAAAGAGAAAAATGTCTCCTCTTTTAACCGAAGAAGAAATAAATCAAATGCTAAACATGTAGCTAGCCTCTAAACCTTCATGTGAACAAAATATTTCTGATATTTCTCCTACTCATCCCATCTACCATGAATCAAAAAGTAAAATTATAGATCAATTCAAAAAAATACAATCTAATAATCCAATATGTTTGATTGGTGATGTAACTTATGTTGATGATTTTCCAAAGTTTGATCAGTCTAATGATGATGTCCTCCAAACATAAACTAACCTTGAAAATCCATCAGTAGTTATTTTGTGGGATGAGGTTCACCATCATCAACTTGAAAGAAGTAATCATCCAATATAGGCCACCTATGACACTGATGAGCAAAGCCTTAAAAGTTTAAGATCTTTCAGTTTTGATGTTTAGATTGAGGAGGATGATGAAATTTCTGAGCAAGTTGTCAATAAAAAGCCTTTTCCTGAAAGGGATAAGGAAATCATTTGGGACACAGAATCTTCCTTAGGTTCAGATTTGCAGCCACCAAGTTCCTTTGAATTTCAAACTGCAGATGAAGGCATGGAAATTAATGATCACAAGAAAGTTGTTGCACTTCTTTCTCAAAAAGATTTGTTGCCAACGAGTGCTCCTTCTCATCAACACGGTGGTTTCCACATCGAGCTCAGCTCACTCCATCAAAGCACATCAGGTTTGTTAGAGGATGACATTTCCATGTATGATGACTCTACCAGTTCATATGATCATGAGGAAGAGGTGGATTTTCTTTCCCAAAAGAGTCCCAATCATAGCCAAGTGAAAGGAGGAGTTGTCCTGAATGAAGCTTATGTCTCAAAACCTTTAGATCAGGTATTATTCCAAGATCCATTTGTTGTTTTCCTTGAGAAATCTAAAAGAGGGGTGTTTTTTTCCAAGAACAGTCTATTGCAAAGTGTGAGCAAAATTTTTGGCACTATTGTTTGAAAACAAGTAAGGTGGAAGTGGCCTTTTGATTTCTTCAACATCCTCAAAGAGCCTAACCAAGAGTCCTCATGGAATGATCTACTTGATTGGTTGTGTTGGAAGAAAAATTTCACCAAATGAATGTATATCATGTATAGTTTAGATTAGGATAGATAGGTATACAAATAAGCTCAGGCATCTAAGCATTTTTCAAGAGTCTTAGCTTCAAAGCTTTCATTCATTGTATATAAACATTGCATGAGAAAATCTTGAGAACAAAAATAAAATAAAAAACAATGAAAGAAAAGAAAAAGAGGGCAGAAAAAGAAAAAGTAGAACCCCATACCAAAAGAGAGTAAGTTCTAAAACTGTGCAAGTCCAAATTCCTCTACTTGAAGAAAAGCCTTATTTAGTCATACAGCCTAATCATGACTAAATAGATTTTAAAGTTCCT
>CM076583.1:959192822-959293829 GCA_034641835.2 Pinus albicaulis | reverse complement strand
AGAAGCTAATGACATAAACTGAATTTTATTGACTGAAGTGAAAATGACTATATTTACAAACAAAACTACCATTGGGCATGGATTCTTATTGAAACAACACTCTAGATATTTACAATGGAGAGACTGGTTGACTCAGAAAACATTTTTTTTTTTTGAGATAATGACCATTGAGTAGACCTCCAGTTAACTGATCATCATCTAAATGTTTCAGGAGAAATGTATTATTTTCTAGAACTTGAGCAGTTTTAAATGGTCCAAACCACAAGTTATCAAACTTACCATGCTTCCCATGGTCTTCTCTTCTTGCATCCCAACGCAATACCAAATCAGCTTCTTGGAATACCCATTGTTTTTCCCTTTTTTCAAAGAAATATTTTACTTTGGTTTTGTACTTCTGTGTTTTGTCCATCAAGGATTCCCGGATTTGATGAGCTTCTATCAATTGTAGCATCCTTCTCTGAATGTGATTTGAATTATCAGTTTCATCTTGTAAAAATTTCATGACAAGAAGGGTCAACTATAATGGAATCACAACATCAGCACCATAAACAAGTTGAAAGGGAGAAACTCCAATTGATCTTTTACTACTCACCCTATCTGCCCAAAGAGCATGAACTAGCTCAGTATCCTAATTTATTTTGTTTTCTGTCATCATCTTATTTATAATTCTTACCAGACTTTTATTCGATGACTCAGCTAACCCATTACCCTCGGGATAATAAGTTGTAGAATGATTCAAATCAATGTTATATTTCAGACAAAAAATTTTCATCTTGGCAGATTTAAAATCCATTGCGTTGTCAGTCACAAAATTTTGAGGGCAGCCTAATCTAGACATAATATTTTCCAACATAAATTTAATTATTACTGTGTCAGTGGCGTTTCTGGTTGGAATCGACTCAATCCACTTGGTGAAGTAGTATGTGGCTATAAGAATCCACCTGTTTTGTCTTGATGATGGCAGGTGAATCTCACCAATGAAGTCTAGCCCCCACTGCTAGAAAGGAGCATCTGCTGAAATAGGAATGAGAGGTAGTGGGAGCAACTTTTGCTTACCAGAAAAATTTTGAAATTCAGTACAAGCTCTAACTTTATAAAATACATCATAGAAAAGAGTTGGCCAATGATAACCAACTCTTAAAATTTTATTTGCGATAGCTTTCTATTACAGATGTCCACCCCATGCCCCTACATGTATCTTTGCTATAACTTCTTGTGAATCAACTTCATCTAGACATCTCAACAAAACTCCTACAGGGTCTTTCCAATAAAGATGATTTTCCATTATCCAATACTTAACAACCTTCAGTTTAAAATCCCTTCTCTTTGATTTTTCCATTTTTGGAGGACAACTGAAATTTAACAAAAAGTACACTATATCCCTGTACCAATTGGAATAAAAGATTTCAAGATAATCAGTTGTACCTTATTTATTTGTTTCTTCATCTATCTCCATATTCCGATTCAGAGCTTTGCAGATTCTGCCATCAAGCGGTATAAACCCTATCCCTTTATCAACTTAGTAGGTCTGATTTCAATGTCAAATTCCAGAATCTTTGTCAACCATCTTCCCCTCCTACCATTTGTGTCTGGCTACAACAATACATCCTTGACAATAGTATTTGGCACAAATTAAATGACCTTAGAATGCAGAACATAAACTCGAAAAGACTTCAAAGCCTTCACCAGCGCATACGCTTATTTTTCAACCAAGTTGTACTTTAACTTAGCATCCCTTAACGCATGGCTGAAAAAATAAATTGGCTGATCCAAGCCTTCCTTGTTCTTTTGAAGTAAAATTGTTGCAACAGTTTCTTCATAAGCATATGAAAAATTCAGAAAATCCTTCTCAAAATAAAGGTTGATTAACATTGGGGCTTCAGTCAAAGCAGATTTGATTGCTAAGAAACAATTTTTTTCTTCATCTTGCCACCTAAACCCTGCATATTTCTTCAACAAGACATTTATATGCTTAATTAATTCTGCAAAGTTTGGAACAAAACGCCTTAGAAAATTAACCTTACCCAAGAATAACTGTAAGTCTTTCTTATTTATGGGTAAACCAATTTTTCAAATTTTTTCAACTCTCCCTGGGTCAATGCAAATACCATTTTCTGTTACTATATGTCCTAGCATTTTTCCTTCTTGAACAACAAAGCATGATTTTTTTGGGTTTAAAGATAAACCAATTTTTTTGCACTTATCAAACACTTGCTGCAAATGTTTTAAATGGTCATGACTAGATTTTGAAAATACTGTTATTTCATCCAAATAAATGACAAAAAATATGTCCTTTTCTCCTGCAAAGGAAATATCCATTGCCCACTGAAATGTTGACCCTGCATTCATTAAACCGAAAGGTATCTTATTGTAGATAAAAGTTCCCCAGGGTGTAGTAAAAATTGTTTTCTCCCTGTCTTGTTTTTCAACTAAAATTTGATTGTATCATGAAAAGACATCTATCATTGACAATATCTTTGAGCCTACAAATTTCTACAAAATATGATCCATTTTGGGTAAAGAATAGTTATCCTTCAGTGAAAAATGGTTCAAATTGTGAAAATCAACACAAATTATGATTTCTCCCATCTTCTTTCGAACAATGATTGTATTATCTACCCAATTGGAAAATATTAAAGGAAGAATTATCTTGGCATCCCACATTTTCTGATTTCTTTTACAATAATGGGGAGCAACATAGGATTGATATGCCTTATATTTTGTGCCACAAGTTTTTCTTCTGATTTAAGAGGGATTTTATGCTCCATTATGCTTCTTTCATATGTATTCAAATCACTGTAGGACCAAGAAAAAATTTCTGCATACTGCTTCAACATCTTGACATATTTAGTTCTATTTTCTTGAGGAAGAAATTTAGAAACGTTAACATATCTAGGCTTATTTTCAGTACCAATGTTGCAATCAACTGTACTTTCTCCATCCGTCTTGCTATCAGGCTTTAAAAAGACATCATTATTGTCAAAAAACTTCTCGAAAGGAGCCAAGCCTTTAGGAATGAAGTTTTTTTCAGATCAATAATGTCTTTTCTAGCTAAAGTCTTTTTGAATGATTTGTTGTTCTGACTGCCAGCTATGTCTTGTACATTGTCAATTTGAATGTCTGAAAAATTCTCCACATATTCCAAGAATTTCTTAATTTCTTTATCATCTTCAAACACTTTCCAGTATTTGATATTGTCAGGAATGGAAGGTCTGTTTTTAATTTGAATATCATAGGTTTATTTGATATCAAGATGGACCTTAAAATTAATAGGAACAATGGCATATGAATCCGCCATTTCATTTTCTTCTCTAGAAACAAAATTCAAATTGAATGCTGAAAAATAATGTTCAATCAAATCCTAGACTTCATTTCTATAATTCTTCAATTTTAAATTTTTTACTTGATAATTATCTCTCGCCTATTGCACCACCAACTCTGAATCACCAAAAAATCAACTGCTCTGCTCCCAAATATTTTGCTGCCTTCATTCCCAGAATCAGTGCTTCAGATTCAACAGTGTTATTAGTAGTGACAAATTTCAATTTATATGATAAAGTCACCACTTTCTGATTGGGAAAAATAATAACTATATCAGCCCCTCAGATCCTTCTCTTGATGAGGCTCCATCAAAATACAATTTCCAGATCTGTCCTACTTCTAAAACCTGCTCTTTTGAGATGAGTAGTTGTGTTTTTTATTGATTTCAGGTTGAAAATTTTTGTCATCAACGGCAAGGTGTAAAATGGATTATCCTAAATCCTTCTCCTCTGCATATATAGGATTATTTGAGTGATTTTTCTAATCACTTATGATATAATCCATATGTGTTTCTCTATACAACCTCTTAAATTCTCCTCCAAATACTGGGATAGTGGTGTATGTCATATCCATTTGAAGAGTGCCTCCCTACTTTTTGGAACAAGATCTAGAAAGAAGAATTCAAAATCTTGATGGTATATCAACAACCACTATGTCCATCACTAGACTTTTCATAAGAAGTTGGGTAAGAGAAATTACCAAGCCTTTGATCACTCCCACCCTTTTGGAGTCAAAAGTGTATAGGTCATGGTATTTTTTAGTTATTTCCAGTCCTAATTCATCCATCACTTTCTTATGCATCGAATTGTGGGAGGCCCCCGAATCTAATAGGAAGTTGTGCAGAAATTTGTTATGAATGTCGAGTGAAAGATAAAAAGGTGGAGAATTATCATCATTTTGATCTTGGAAATGGCTGCCTAAAAATATAGTAGGATGTTCATCTTCAAGATTGACATAATCAAGAGAAAGAGATGGTTGTAGCAGGATTTTTAATGACTCTTTGTAGAATGGATTTTTCAGCAATTATAGGAGTGGGACTGGAATCTTGATTTTATTCAATTTTGACTTGAAACTGAAATTGAGTGGAGCCAAATATTTATTTTCTACTGTTGTTTTGATGATTGGGGCAAGGTTAGGTGATGGAGGTACATCATTAACCTTTGCTTTTTGTTTGGCAACAATTTTTTCAGCACCTTGTTTTTGTTGAGGATGTTGGACAACCCCTTTTGACCTTAAAGGATAATTTCTTATCTGATTTTTAGGCTAATTTTCTCATTTTGAACATGAATATGAGCCTCCTAATCATCTGAAAATAGATTTATCCTAGATTGATTCTTCATATTATTGTAAATTCAAACAAGTTGACGATGATGTATCCCCAACAAGATTTATATCCTCATCTTCCTATTCATCTTCTTGCTGATTTTCTTCATCAAAATTATTCAATGGAGCCTAAAAATTTTGATCATCAGGATTTCTCCTTGGGCGCTATAAAAATTTTTGAGGCTGAAAGGGCCTCCTAAAAGGAGCCTGATTTATGTTTCCTTCATTTTGAATGGGCCTAGCAACATGCCTATTTTCTAGCTCCAGTTTTTTCCTTTTGGAAGCAAGATCTTTAATCAAATTAGACATCCAATCAAGATTTTCTTCAGCTATGAAATTTTTAGAGGAGGAAGATGGTTTCTCCTCTTTCATTTTATTTTTATCCTTTTCCCCCTTCCCTTATTCAATTTTTAGCTTGTTTGAGGCCATAATATTGGAATGCACTCCAATAGTAGCCTCCTGCATACCCACCAATGTCTATGGCTTCTCAGATCTCAACCACAGTGAAAAATTGGAGTTTAAGGCATTGGAAAATGTTATCATGGTTGTGGTTTCAGGGGGTTTGACCTCTACAGGAATCTTTTGATAGACTTTATTGAATCTCTTTCTAAAGTCTTGCAATGACTGATCAGTATTCTTCTTTAAATCCCCAAACTCTATGAGATAATATAGGTAATCCTTCTAGTCACCCCATTGTTTTACAAACACTTCCTCTAAAGAATCTATTCCTATTATTTAATTTGGTTGCAAATTTCTGAACCACTTTCGAGCTTCTCCATCTAAGCTCTGAACAAAAATTCTTGACCATACATATTCATGTTCAATGTTTTAGTTATCAACATAAATATAGAAGGAAACTAGGTGTTCTTCAGCAGATACTCCTTCTCCCTCCCAGTGTATTTGGGAAAATATTTTAGATAATCTCCTTGAGGAAGAGGATACTAAGGTTGAGGAAGGGATATTGGTGCATATATTGTAGCAACAATCTCCTGCATCCTTGTAGGAGCATGATAAGCCATGACTTGTTGAGGTATAAATAATGGAAAACTTGCTGATGCAGAATTTTGAATGCTGGAAATTTCAGTTTGTGGGGTTGAAAATAATGGATTTTCAAATAAATGGACAACAGAAGGTTTTATTTTAATCTCTCCAAGAGAATCAGTCTCAAGTGTTGATTCTTGAAGGATTGGGGTAGCTTCAAGTTTGTTCTGTTGAGCTAAAAAGTCAAAGAGATTAAAAGTCAAATTTTCAGGAAGGTTACCTCCTCCTTGATGAGAAGAAGATGAGCCAACATCTAGGTTTTGAGACAAAGGAAAATACTCCTGTTGTGTGCTAAAAGAGGACTGCTATTCACGATGAGTTTGAAGAAAACTTAGAATTTTTTTAATGTCTTCCTCAGTTAAAATAGCTTTATCCAGGAAGGGTAAAATTTCCAACGCTTGTCCTAATTCTCATTCTGTCATAACAAAGTTTTCTGATTTTTTGTTTTCTTCACTGAGAACTAAAACCTATGATTTTTCTTCTTTCACTAGAATAACACTTTTTTATGATTTACTAAGTGATGACTGAGAGATATGTTTAGTTGCATCTAGGCTAGCATAATCTACTTTGTCTTTCATGGAAGTAGTTTCAACTTGAAATATTTTAGGAGATTGCTTTGAAACTGAAATTTCTTAGGTTGTGAGACAGATGATGGTACCTTTTCTTTTGGAATGTACTTTGAATGTAACTTTTTCACTGAATGTGATGCAACTTGAGCTGCTTTCTATTTCCCTCTTGCATCCTTTAAAATTTTCTCTGGGTCATAAATTGGAGTCACAAGAGGTGATCTCTGATTTCTTCTACTTGTGGTAGGCAGTCTTGAAACCCCTCGCCCTCTTTGTGGAGTCACCAGGTGAACCAATTACAATAAGAAATAGTGATTATTATTTATTCACCTTTAAAAAATAGTACTAGGCATTCATGCAACAACTTCGGGAGAATACTAAGTTTAGAATCTTCATCTCCCAACAGACACACCAAAAGATGTTACCACTAGAATTAACACTTGGATTGTGACAAGCGCCTGACCACACACATCTTAAGCTTAAGGGATTTTCTTACGACTTGATTGAGTTTTTTGGAAAGTGGTTGGGTATCACACACAATAAAATATATTTTGAATAGTTAGGAATCTCTCACACATATAAGGGCACTGATGTATAATGTGGTAGCAAGATTAGGTTTGTAGCTTTATGGTTAGAAAATCGAAGATAATAGTAGCTATGTAAAACAGAGGTCCAATGTTAAGAGGAAATGATGACAAAAAATCTAGACCTGTAATGTACAATGAAATAAAGCTTTAAAAAATACTTATAAAAGTATCACTCTACATTTAAAGGATCCCATTACATAGAAAGCTTCCAACTAACATGAAAAAACCAATCAGGAATGCTTGAAACATCAAGACTGACAAAAACAGATTGCTCATGTATACTCGTTTAAAAGTATTACAAGAATATGAAACATGATTCAATTCAACCTCAAAGAATGACCATGAACTATATTCAATTAATACTAAGTCTGGAATGCTTGATAACAAGAATTACAAAAACAAACTAATATTGCATGAAGGTTTACAATAATGATAGGGACATGAAGTAGAACTATGTAAATCATAATCTGGAATGAAATAATGAATAATGGAAACACATAAGAAGATGAACAATATACACACCATACAAATTGTGAGTCCTCAAGAGTGCTTCTGGATATATTATCTATTCAAAAAGGTATAATATAGTATGCAATGAAAGGTACAACCAACGAACCCTTTTCTCCTTGCATTACATAATATATATACAAAAAAGGAGTTCTGTAAAAAGCTTCAATAAAAAGTGCAATTCTGTTTTTTGAGACTTTATTACAACCCTCTACATATAGTAGAGCTTATCCAAAACATAAAAAGAAAACTAAAATAGAAATGAAGACAGAACATGGCAGCATGGAGCTCGAGGTGGCTGAGTTGAGGTGGTTGAGTGCTCCTCATTGCTTGGAAGAAACTGCCTCCACAAAAAGTGCAATATACCAACTGAAAAGAACACATGTGCCCTTATCTGCAAAAGTGTAGGAGCAGCTAACTGAAAGGAGTAACCAGCTAGAAGATACCTTGATTAGATGACACTTGGAAAAATATCATCACCACTAAGGCTACATTCACTTTATCATCTTTTAGTGTCATTCTTTTGAGAATATAACCAAAAAGCATCTTTTTCTCCTCCATATACAAAATCCGAATATAATAGCTACTTTTTCTGAATTGGGTAGATATATCCGAAAATATTGATTATAAGACAAAAAATTAAATGTTTCTTCAGATTTTCAAGGTTCTATATATTAATTCATTAGAGATTTAATATATAAGCAAAGATCGTGATAACTTCAACTTTAGTTACCCTTTTGTTTGACCTCCTCTTTTGTGCTTGATTTTTCTATTGAATATTTTTATTCCTAGGTTCATTCTCTGGGCTTTCATCAATGTTTATGATTTCATCCCTGAGAGAAGGGTTGGCTATGAGTTTACTTGTTAATATGAGCTTGTTCTTTGGCCTGGTGTGAGGCCTTTGAATGTATGGGTTTGGAATATATAAAGGCCTCTTTCTACCATGTATGAATCTGCTTGAATGTCCTTCTTCAAACTCTGACTTAGTGAACTCTGTATCACTGCTATCCTCCTCAAAATATGAATATGAATGAATCATAGTTTTATTTTTCTTCTTGGTTGAAGAACCAATTGATGAGAAAATCTGAGCTATGGTAGGTTCTTCCACTGTGATGGTCTCTGAAACTTTTTCCCCTTTTTGAATAAGGAAAAGACTTGTGCAAGAGTAGGCTCCTTTGGTGCTGAAATGGCATTGTTTTGTTGAATCCCATTTCTGGCCTCTAGAACAGGGCTTGATGTCAAGGTTTCAAGGTTGAATTTCACTGAAGGTCCATATGTCATAATGAGTCTTCTCTTGAGTTTAACCTTTCAAGAGGAGGTTTCCTCCTCTTTACTCTTAGACACAGTGTTTTTGTCAAGCAAGGTATCTTTTTGTTTGAGTTTGTTTCTATACTCCTTCATAAAGGACCTCAAGGTCTATGGCTTTGTTGATGAAGTGCTAGTGTAGACCTCCTTGGCTGGTTGTATTGTTGGCATAGGAGTGATGGTTGGTGTAGAAGTAGTGGTTTGAACTCTAGCCTTTCTGGCTAAGTTCCTAGTATGCATTACTAGATGATATTGAAGATCATCCAACTTGTGAAGGAGTTGATGTAGGGGTAGGGTTTGATTGTTGTTCCTGAGTTTTTATATTTCTAGGCCTTCCTACTTTTCTCCTTGAATGAATACTGCTAAATGCTCATCTGCTAAAAACTTCTGCCATGTAGTTGTTCTCGTTCTTAGCTGAAAAACTACCAGTAATTTAATCAAACCTCTGTGATAGAGATTATGAGAGAGTAGCCTGGGGTTTTTTGTATCTTTCGAGACATTGATAATAGAGATTTGTGAAGGAAAAAGGGTAGATTCATAGGTTTTTAGCCAGAGATATGGGCTAGAAACCTCATATGGTATTTATGGACAGTTGAAAACCTACCCTCACAGGTTATGTAATGATGTACAGTGGTAATTAAATGTTGCCACTCAGGTTTAAAGTATGAAATATAAATGGTAGGAGTCCAACCAATATGTTCATGCTTAGGCTTTAAATATACATTCGAATCAACTTTAAGAAGAGTTTTTTAATGCTTGTTCTAGGACTCACTTGTAGCTGAAGTTCGAGTTGACCTTACAATGATTGTTTCAGTGATATTGAAGGACTGAGACCCAATCCTAACCTTTTTTCCATCAAAATTTTCAGCAAATGCTTGATCCACTACCACATTTTCACCTGAAAATTTGCTTAAAAACTAGTACCAACCTGCTGCTTTGAACTCAGACTTAGCATGATGGTAAAAAAAACGGGTGTTTGCTAGCTCTGAATAGTTCACGTTAGCTCCTTTTCCCATCCTTCTCACAGTTAACCTAATCATGAATTCATAGTTTTAAAACAAGGAACAACTAACCTCCACGAGGCCCTACTTGTTGGAGCTTGTTAGCAGATTGTTTTGAAATGGGGGATAAGAATGTTTTTTTGTAGCTGTCACAAAAGTGAATGGAGGCAGGGCTTTTCATGCCCTAAAACTCAGTGAGAGGGAATAACACAAAAACAAAAATGATTTAAACCTGTTTCCAACTCATTTCACCAAACTCCATCACATTTTTTAATAATTGCTACTCGTACTGCACTTTAACACATATATCCTTTAATGAGTAGCAATATATTTGCGTAACTTTAGCAAACAAATAAACAACATTTTAATGTGTCCTCTAATGAAAAATAACCACCTTTCAGGTGAGAAACACCTCTTGTTTTAATAGGTCTTCAATATTCGAATAGCAGTGTTTGTTTCACTTGAATAATGCTTCCTTTGTCTCCTTGTACCATTTTTGCACGTAATTGCTACCTTTTTGAAAAAGATAGCTATTCCTGTGTTACTTTTAAAACAATAACTTTTGAAGAAAATAGTTTCCTCTCAAGGAAAGAGCAGCTATCCCTATTTTATTCTTAACAAAACCGATGATTATAACATTCTTCCTTTAACCTCGGATAGGAAAATCATGGTGAATGAATAAGACTTTTCAAGTTAAACTCGTGAACTTAACCACTGAAATCAGTTAAAAGACTTATTTAAAAGATAATTTCCCCTAATGAATTTATAACATAAACAAACTACTGGAATCAGAATTCTTTTTGGATTTTTTTATTATGCGATAAAGACTCATACATTTTAACCCTCCAGGGCTCTCCACCATAAGTTAGGAGACAAGAGAGGATCAAAGACACAACTTACAATGACAACCAGACCTTGATTTTTTTTTGAAAAATTGCAGTGCTTACACTCCCCATGGTTAGTGGAATAGGTACCTATATAAATAACCCATTGAATACCTAATAAATCTATGTCATTGGAATGTATTACATAAAATGTATCTATGACACTATAGTTTTCCATTCAAAGTTCAACCATGAATGCCATGCCTTGAAAAACAAATTTTTCAAGGCATGGTACATTGATGAGGAATAATTTAAAACTATTTACCTATAATACTTAATAATGTTCAATGCAATTTTAGGATCAACTAGAAATATAACCCTTTCTTATTTAATAAAATAATAGAAATTCAATATATCAAGTAACCCAACCCAATCATGAAGGGAGATTGAAACTGTTCTTAGATTTAGGAGT
Source organism: Pinus albicaulis (assembly GCA_034641835.2). Lineage (NCBI taxonomy): Eukaryota > Viridiplantae > Streptophyta > Pinopsida > Pinales > Pinaceae > Pinus > Pinus albicaulis. The sequence goes on along the minus strand of CM076583.1, from coordinate 959,282,882 downwards.
GAAAGAGAGTGGTTTGATGAATTAGATTCATTATCAAGTAATTCAAGAAGAGTATCTTGTTAAAATTTGACAGCTCGGGGATGAATTTCTCCTAGAAGAAATCATATCTTTCAGTTCTATTTGAACCACCTATAATAAAATTTCATTTCTAACAATTTTAATATGAATTTCCAAAAATAGTAAGTCACATCTCAATTTGGAAGTGACTTTCCAAAAATAGAAATTCATGTCTAAATAATCAAGGATGATCTCGAGATATGGAATCCACTTTGAAATCAAATAAGTTGTGATTATACAAGTCAAGAATTAATATTTTTATCCTTACTAGTATTATTATTATTATACTATTATTTATAAAATATTCTAAAGTCATTCACCTTTAATGGATTAATAAAAATGAATTCTCTCATGAAATAAGTAAATTAAATTGAAAATATCTAGGAAAATTAAATCTCTCTCTTGGAATAAAATAGTAACTCCACACTTAAGATAATTTAACTCTCCCTCACTAATTCAATGTATAGAAAAAGTGTAACTCCTCCTCATTAAATGCACTTGTAACTCCTTCATTCAATTCGATCTGTAACTCTCACCAAATATTCTCTCATGTCTAATTGTAACTCTCTCTCTCCCTAATTCAAAATTTAACTCCTCAAGACAAGTGTACCTCTCTCTCTCTATTCTTGGGATACCTTACACTTCACCTCAAGTAACTCCTCCCTCATGGAATTCAATTCTCCTGTTATTGGCTCAAGGAATGAATTCATTTTGTAACTCCTCTCATTTCTTATTTATTTAAGCAAGAGAAAGTGAGAGTTGAGAGTAACATGTTCATTGTGAAGAAGGAGATCTAGAGTTGAGTGTGTGCAAGAGAAATGTGAGAGCGAGTGAAGAGTAAGAGTAAGAGAAGATTTGGAGAAAGTCCGTAGGACAATATATAATGAAGAGAAGGAGGAGATCTTCAAGAAAAGAGAAAGAGCATTTCAACTGCAAGTTGATCAAACATTGGTGACTTCATTCATTCTCATTAACTATCTCTCTTTGTACTCTTCTAAACAATTGAATAGATCTAATAGAATAAGAATCATTTGGGTTTTCCCCTTGTGGGTTTTTCCTGGTCATTGGACCTAACTCTTAGTGTCTCATATTTGTGCTTGGTTGTCCTCATATGATCCTTAAGTTTATTTTGTATCTATAATTGCTAATATAAAAAGTTGTGAATAAGAAATCTGCATCCTAAGTAATTGTAACAACAAAAACACATTCATTTTTCTACAAAATAAATTCAATTTTTCTACAAAGAACATTCAATTTTCTGCAAAGTACATTAAACTTTCTGCAAATTACATTAAGTTCCATTTAGTTTTCTGCAAAGTGCATTCAATTTTCTACAAGTACATTCATTTTTTTACATAAAACTTTCAAGTTTCTGCAAATAATTTTTAAATTTCTGCATAGAACTTCATATTTTAACATGGTATTAGAGCCTCGATGAAGAAAATTCCAAGGAGATCAAAGATCACCTAAAGAGACCCCACTTGTTGCCAAAGTTTTATGATTAAGATGACTGCGTCTTACTTCAAGTTAGAGGAGAAGTTGAATTATGATTTAAACTTTAGTCCATGGAATGCAAGGGTAAATATCTCTCTTGAAGAACATGAAGTTATGGAGTATGTTGAAGACACAATAGTTGATCCACTAGAGAATACAAGTCCCGCTGTCAAATCCATATATAAAAAGGGTGAAATCAAAGCTAGAAAAATTATCCTTGATTCTCTTAGTGATCATCTCATTACTTATGTTTATGGTTTGAAGAAATCTAAAGAAATGTATGACAAACTAATTGGAATGTTTGTAATTAGCAACTTGAACCAGATTATTTCCTTGAAGAATCAGTTAAAGGACATCAAGATGAATAGAGGAGAGACGATTCAAGCATATTTCCTGAGAATGAATAAAATTAGGAATCAAATGTTAACAATTGGTGAAGTTGTACCCAACAAATAAATGGTATTTATTGCTCTTGGAGTCATTTCTACTGTTTGGAATACTTTTATCACCACCATCAACAACATCAACACTATTCCCACATTTTATGAGCTCCTAGGAAAGTGTATCTAAGAAGAGGCTAGAATGATATCCAGAGGGATTTTCAAATCATGAAGGAGAACCTACTACATTTTCATCCTATGACAAGAGAAAGAAAGGTAATTAAATAAATTTTCTTCAAAATAAAATAGATGGAATCTAGACATGTCAAAAGTTAGATGATTTAATTGTCAAAAACATGGTCATTTTTATTGTGATTGTAAAGAAAGAATAATAGCTCCTAGATTCAAAAAAAATCTCATTATAGAAAAATCTCTTCTGAAAATCAAAGAAAAGGGCATCCTAAGAAAACAAGAAATTCAAGATATAGAAATAATGCAACAGAAAATCAATCAAAATATTTTCTTGTTTCTGCTCTTTCCAATTCTTCTTCTACAGATTCATTTGATAGTTTGTTAGTTGATAGTGGTGCTTCCAAACATTTTTACAAAGAGGCACTCTCTAATCTACTTAAGAGGGAGACTAATTTAAATTTTATCCTTGGAGATAATTATACTCACCAAGTTAAAGGTTATGGTTCAGTTTCATTTCAGTTAGATGATGGAAAATCTATTTTTTTGCAAAAATTTTTGTATGTACCCGGTTTGAAAAAGAATCTTGTATCCATATCTGCTCTAGAAGATAAAGGAATGAAAGTTTATTTTATTAATGAAAAAATTCTAACTTAGCCTTTGAACTCAAGTATGATAGAAGCCTTCACTCTTAGATCAAGATGTGAAAGGATTTACAAATTCAATGGTAAATCCATTTGTTATCACCAGAAAATTAGACAAGAAAAGACGACATTATTAATGTCACGCAGAAGGATTTACAGGGTTGAGGCACATCAGAGGATTTAAATTTTTTTTTAAATCCCTAAGGTCTAGAGGAAAAATCAAATTTTTCACCAAGTACTCAAGAAAAATGTGCCTTTGCACGCATTTTTCTTTGATAAGCACACCTTTGCATGACTTTACCTTGAAAATCCGCGTGGCCCTGAGAGTGGCAGAAGTCACTTTCTGGGACCACAAGGCACACTCCAGGAAATGATCCCACACTTGAGGCTGCCCAAGGAGAGCCACCTAAGCCTCCTTGAGACCTCAAGGGAGCACACAAAGGAATCAAGCGGCACATAATGGAATCAACCATCTCTCTTGGGTCACCATCCATCAATTTACCAAGAGAGGGAAGGAGAAATTGAATTCATCCATAAAATACCACCAAGAGAGGAAGAAAGGGAGAGCACATTGTTATGCTGGCCAAAATTGCTTTGAATCAATCCAGCAATGTGAAATCCAGAGCAGAAGTAGAGAGGGGATTCGGTTGTTGGCCATCCAACAAATTCAATCCTTTGGAGTAGAGATAGAGACCTTGCACCAGGCAGCTAAAAGGTAAAAACATCCTTGCATCAGGTCTTAGAACTCCATAGTTCTAAGGGCCCCTTGGAAAGTGTGTAAACATAGTATCTTTCTTCCTAACATTAAGCAATAATAGGGGACATTGATGCCACCATTAGTATTATTGTTATGTTTGACTCTTTATGATATTTCGTGTTTATGTTTAGTTTAGTCTTGTTTTATCTCTACATATGCATACTATATCATGATTTAGTGTGTTTAATGTTTTATAGCATGTTCACTAACCTGCTAACTCTTTTTTTATCTGCATGTGACCAAGGCTTAGAGGCGAAAACCACTCCTCTTAAGAAATTGGGGATTGGTACACTTGTGCACCAAAACCACAACCACAGGATTGGTGACCCCACTAGCTTTAATTTTTTAGTTAATGTGGTGGATCTTGTTGCAAGGACCTTTTCTCTGCTTTGGAGTGTTTCTTGGACAACTCCCCTTCTTTTCTTATCTTCTCATTCACCCTCAGTGAAAGTTTGAAGTTCAGAAGCTCCGAAATGTTTTTTGCAGGAAATTTGCGCGCATTTCACTCAGACGGACGCACCCTATTGCGCGCGTTCAGCACTAACCTGCGCAAAAAAAATTGTGCCTGTGTGAGACATTTGCACACAAAAAACCAAAAGCAGAAAATCTCTGATATTTTACTCATTTTCCCATTTGTAAAGTTACTGGAAGCCTAGAGAAAAACTTCCAATACTATGTGAGGTGTCCCATGACTGTTTAAAACTCATTGTTGGTTGCATTTGAGTATTGCTAGTTGCTATTTTTAATTTTCAAAGTTTATCTTCACAAAAAAACACATAATTTAAGTAGGGGGGAATTTAATTGCAATATGAAATAACTTATTTTTGTGAAAATAGACACCAAAATTACATAGATAATTATTTGGATTAAGTGGCCCTAATCCACATATTCTTAGCTAGTTTTCATTTTTCCTAGTTTAAAGTCATTAATTTTAGTTTAATTTTTGGCAATAGGAGTTGGGACAAGGAATTGATTATCTTAAGAGAAGAAAGTAATCTCTATTGCCTTTGCACCTTTTGGTGACCCTAGGCAAGCATATGAAAGCACTCTTCTGATAATTTTCCATCTCCCTTTGGTTGATCACTTAGATTAACTATGAAAAATTGTAAGAGGCCCATTATCCGCACATGATTTGCTTATAGCTAGGAACAATCGAACATAGATTAGTATGGGACGTGTAAAGGATCACCGCATATCCACATCTTAAAACTGTGTGATTCTTCATTTTTTTCTTACACACTTCCACAACATAAGTGAAGAAAATACTCCTTAAAACTAACCTAACTAAACTCACTAAGTTTCCCAATAGGGGCCACACAAAAAATTAAAGTTCAAGTTAGGACCATGGGGGTAGGAATCCAATAAGTCGCCATGGTCAGTTTACACCTTGAAACATAGAATTTTACTGATTAGGGAGCTTTAAAATCCATCTATCCGCCCATGGAAAAGAAAACCCAAGCATCACAGAGACCTGATTCAGAGGGGGTTAAGCTTAGGCCCAGTGTGTGCAATATTATTTGGGGCTACCTAACCCATATAATGCTCGGTACTTGTAGTTGATTTACCAAGAATCTTAAGACTCCAATGCTCACGTGGGATGATGGTACTTAATGGCCAAATCTATGGCATCCTTCCCTATAGGTGATGGTGTGGGCAACACTAGATCCTTTACCCATTACTTTGGTTGATTCTTCGACTGCTGGAAGGCGTCGCCAGTTCTTTCGGGACGTTAGCCCTAGTACCCATAAGAATATATCTTCACAAGGCCCAGTTACAATTGAGAGTGTGAGGACGTTTTAGGTCCCTATGATTTTGAGTATCACACGCAAAAAACAAACAAAACCTCTTTTTTGATTGATTGATCACATACAAATAATTTAACGGAATTTTTTTTTTTTTTTTCGCTTTGATTTATGTATGTGGTCACCATCTTGATTTGATACTTAACCTCTGATAGAACTGGAGATTTTTTCCAAAACCATACCTAGTCGACACCATAATGGACCCAACGGGACCTCGTCGATCTAGACATCTTTTGGATGTCCCCCCATTACTAGGAGGGGTTCCAGGTCTTTCGCCATTTAGGCATCAAAGATAGAACACTTCCACCCTTATTGGTTCATCCTTTATCGAGGCATCTTTAGTTGGGAACCCTCGAGGGTAACCCAATGCCACAAAAATGGAAACCCACAAAGGGTCACCACATACCACTCCTCCCACAACTCCTAGGGGGCAGAGGAGCGCTACCCATTCGGGAAGCCAAGTGAATGCACAGCCAGGTACGTCACAGACAAACCCCATACCTAACTAGAACACTGTGTCTTCATAGTGTGCAATGGCTCTCAACCCGAAGTCACCATTCTTAGCATCATTGAACTTACCTGATCTAACCAAGTCCACGAATGACCCTATTTCACCCAACCCAACATGGCCCCCCATGCCCACAAAGCTCCCTTCAGACATTCCAAAGTTCGAAGGGAAGCAAGTAGAAGACCCAAGAAATAAAATAATGACTTTCTACCTGTGGTGTTCGTGGAACAACATCATTGATGATACTATTCGGCCAAAACTATTTCAGCGCACCCTAACTAGACCAACTGTGAAATGGTATGTGGAGCATCCTTCTGCTACACATGGAACCTTTAGCGCCATCGCTACTGCATTCCTAACATATTTTTAGCTACCCATCCACTAGGATTCCAGGATGGAATTAATGACACATTTTAGACAGACACCAACCATCCATATCTCAGACCATCTCCATGAATGGCAGTGACGTCATAGTTTGTGCAAAGCCAAACTCAACGATCAAGTTCTGCTAGACCTCTTCCTGAAAACTCTCACTGTAGATATTTCAAAAGGTGTAGCAACTCAAAAACCTAAATCCAAAGAGGATGCCATTAGTAAAGCCCAGCAGCTCGAGCTGAGTTACATACAGTCAGAATACATTGACAACATCCTGCCTAATACCCTGTGCTTGCAAACTTATAAAGAATTTCATGGCACATCGAACTCTGCAAACGGTTTGATTGGGTCACTCACCCAAAATCACCTAAGCAGCAGTATTCAATACCCTAGTTACATGTATGATTCTAACCAAAACATCCCGCAACCTGACTACCAGAGTCATCATGCACCTTTGCAGAATATGACCAATAGGTCGTTGTCGTACCACCATTAGCAAGGAGGTCCATATCCTCCAGCTTAGGGGACCCAGTACATAGCTAGAAATGCTAATGGAAGAGCTCCCCCCAGTAACCATTCACAAACCAAGGATAGGGACCCCAATATTCCCAGTCCCCAGCACAATACCCACCCATGCAGAATAATGCACAAGTGAACTTTGTGAAACCTTCCCAAGCACAACCACATCAATCATATAATCACGAGAATCATAGCTATCCTTCTAAGGCGGCAAGGAAAAAATAATAAAAAAACAAAGGGAAATCTTGGACAGGGGGAAAATAGTCAACAATGCCCTCCACGATCACAGGCTAGAGGAAACTCCAACCAAAATCAAAACTAGAAGCAAAATAATTCCCAAGGGAAAAAAAAGAGGGCGAATCTTCGGACCAACCACTCTTGCACAATCTGTGGTGAATATGGCCATTACACTCACTAGTATCCCGATCTCCCCGAGCTGAAAAATCTTCAGGGTAACCACGAATAAGGGGGATCCTCACAGTAGACAACTTTCATGCAGGAGCCCTACCCCCATCAAGAGATAGTTAGCACCCAACAGCAAAAAACAACTCTGGACAATTCTGAAAAAAATAGCCATGAAATCTACATTACTGGCGAAGAAATTTTTTTCAGACATGAAATTGAAACTATGATACCCCACCAGACACCAATTCTTCAGGGGCTAGCATGAGTGCACCAACAACACCGTTGACCATATCGAAGATACCTATTGAACCTTTGCCAAATATGGCTAAGGGACCAACTAGGTGAGCAGGAAACCATTCCAAAGCAGCGCATAATTTTAGCATTGTGGACGATTTAGCCCAATCTCCCACCACCATGTCAGATTTGGAGGTATTACAATTATGCCCAAAAAAAAGGAAAACCTTACTTTCCGCATTAGGTGCCATCGACCCTGCCGATTCGCACCTAATGGCTTTCAATTTAGGTAAAGCCACCCCTAGGCTTCCTTCGATGATCACCTTACAGATACTGATGTTAGTTCAAAACATCACCATTCACCGATGTATAATTTATGAGGGTGCATCCACATGCATCATGTTAAAGAACGTTTGGCAGAAGTTAGGGTCTCCCAAACTAAAGCCATCACACATCACACTCAGAGCATACGACGGGTGCCCATCTTCTCTCTTTGGTCTCTACCAAATCTTCCCAGTCTGCTTAGCCGGAAAGACAGTCCTTATATACATTGAAGTCTTAAATGCTCAACTGGATTACAATATACTCCTTGGACAAAGTTATATGTATGCCATGTCAACCATAGCCTCCTCCATCTTTTGAACCATGGTGTTCCCCCATGAGGATCACATCATTAATGTTGACCAATTGACATACCACGACAAGTGATCCCTAAAAAATATTGATGTCATCCTACCCTATGTAGACACATCTGTTGAGATGCTTACACGGTACCAAGAATATGGCCCCGGCCAGTTCAAACCATCATCCATCGTTGGGTCATTTCTAGGAGATCCCCTGTTATACCAGAATCATCATCTAGTATCACAGAGGCTTTAGTGTGCATGATGTCCACATCGAGCATCGAAGCTATCTAGGAGACAAAGACGAGCAGTAACGACACTGATCCCTCAGCCACGGGAGCCTCTCTAGCCTACGTCGCCTCCCAAACTCCTTTCCTCTATCCCCCATTTGGTTTTTTGTCGCAACAAGTCTTGGCCACTATGGTGTTACCAAACTTATCATTTTCAATTCCAGTTTGGTACCTGGTCTCACATACCATGACTGGAGCCACAAATATCACCTCTATAGGGTTAATCCCCCTCAGTCCCGAGGAAGCCCCATATATTAAGGAGACTGTCGCAAACATCCCTTCGAAGGAAATTCCCATCACAAAATCGATGGTTACGACTAGGAACACCAGTAAAAAAGGGAAGAAGGTAGAGATTCCCACCATGCAACGGGAATTACAACCTTGTGCCATATACGACAGAGTAGGCCACCCTACCCACATATGCATAGAGATGGACGAGTTAAAACCACTCCTTAACTCTATGGTAAATATCGTGGCAAAATTTCCCGTAAAAAGAAACCAGCCACAAAAAATCAAGGCAAGGCATTGCGTACCAATCACGCATGCGTTATCTGTGGCCATTATGGGCACTACACCCATCATTGCCCTGAAATTCCACGACACAAGGATGCCTTACATGCGATCTAGAAATCCTATCAAGAGGATCCCTCGATCCATTCAACTGGAGATGAACCTCATGTCATTATATACCTACAGTATGCACAACAGTCACCAGAAAGACTACCAACCATTCCCCCTCCCCTTATTAAGCACTGTGCACTCTATAACAAATGCAATCATTTCATCGCTGAGTGTCCAGCCCTAGAATTTTTTCAGTGATGGTATCCAGTCCATGTAGTGTACCACATTGACCTTCTAGCCACACATTATTCATGTCAAATATGCAGTGGAAATCACCCATTATGCCATTTCCATTACATCCCTCGGTTTTGTTGAGCACTAACTAGTTTATGCACATCCATAGTACGCCTCTCCCTAGAAGAATACTCTGATACGGAATCCATGGATAGCTTGATGACTCAAGAGGATGTGCTGAGTAGATCCATCCTCTTCCTATCAGCTGAAAAGTGGCTAGCCGGGAACCCTTAGTCACCCCAACCGCCCTCCAGGGTGAAGACCAACATGTGTGTTATGTAAGACACGCAATCATGTGGTCGCCACTTTCCCTGACTTAAAGCATTGCACCACTGGTATCCAGTCACGTTATCAAACAAACAGGATGGGAATCCCCATGTAAGGTTGTTTTTCCTAATGTGTCAGGGAAACCACCATGAGCAACGTTGTATGTATATCCCGCAAGTACGCCCTCTAATCAACATGATACATCTATTAGAGACAAAAAGTCAGGATCTCATTAATCTAGAACCCAATAACCATCATGGAAGGCAGATCACCCACGGGTAGTCTACTCCATACCCATTCCAGCATATTGGGTGAGTTAGGAAGGCGCGCCTATTTATCCTCCTGTATTCTACAGATTTGACTAGATGACTGTGGATGTCCTACAAGCACCTAAAGATAGCATAATTTTCCTATCATCTATCTTTAGAAGTCCCACTGCCTTCATCATCCTAAATTTGACTATTTTTCACTAAAATTTCCTATCTTTATGCCTCCTCAAAAGTTCACCCTACTGCTCTGAAAAGAAACTCCTGTTTTGGGCCTAATTACCTCATTCACCCCACTACTCACACCCTCATTTATCCTTTTTTCTTTTCCTCTAAAAAACCTCAAAAATCCCCCCTCATCCATCATTTTCTCATAAAAATGCTTAAACAATGAAAAAACCCCTTTTTCATTGATTAAACCTAACTATTTAGCTTATCGGAGCCTTTCATTTTTTATAAAACTCTGTTTTTTATGCAAAAAACCCACTTTTTGTATATAGGCCTTAAGGCCGAAAAGGCCTTAAGACCCTTTCGGCCTTAAGCCCCGACCCTTTCTACTCATGTGACCCTAAACCCCAACCCTCTGTTAAGCCCTAGCCCTTTCCTTCCCCGACCCCCGGTCACCTTTACCCCCACAGGACCATTCCCTTCGCCGGTTCTTAAGCCCTTTCCCCAAAACAATGCCTCCACCCCTTCATTTCTTCATCCCACCCCAAGCCATCTCCACCGTTGATCAAATCTGATCCAATGGTCATCACTTCACCATCCTTCATACCGCATATAACCCAGATTTGCTACCCAAAAGAATTGTTCACGTCACCACTCGGCCCACTTTCCACTCAAATCTCCATCACCCATTCACTTGGCGCCACCTATCCACTGGGTCCCCTCTGCCAAAATACACCCCATATTCAGGCTCAACCCGCACCATCGATCTCGCTCCTTGACATGTGACAATCCAGATTTCGTATCGCACAAAATTCAACACCGAAGGTTAACGGCCCCTGTCCACGTGAAAAGGGCGGTTTAGCCCAGGACATGCGGCAGTCGCTGAAAGGTATCGCACTGCCTCCTCCCAAAACCATTTACTGCCGATAACCTGCATGATAAATCGCGGTGGTTTTCAAAAACCGCTTTCCTCCTCTTCATGCCAAAATTCAAGGTTTCGCACCCCCATTCAAATTTCTTCATGGTTTCGCCTCCAAAATAATTCCCCTGCACCTCTATTCCTCTGCAAATCACCCCCAAACCCTCAAAAAACCCAAATAAAAGGCAGATTTACCCCATCCTGGAGGTTTTAAGTTAATTATTTGTTTTTTTTTGCAGGTTCAATGGTGGCCAAAGCCCAGAGAGGCATTTAAATGATGAAAAACCTCTGGATGATGATCCAAAGGCAAAAAACATATTAAAAGGGATAAGGTTTACACAAAGGAATTAATTTCTCAATGTGTCATGATCATCAATGGGTTATAAACCCTTTTGCCATGAAGAAACTCTGCCTGCACACCAAGAATAGATACAGTCAGAGAAGAAATGAAGAACAGGAAGATTAAAGGGTTAAATTATAGATCAAAAAGATAAACAGAGGATTAGCCCTTTAAACAATAATTAAAGATAAAAGGTCAAAGGTTTAAAGATAAAGGATAAAGGAATAAAATAGTTATAAAGCAGAAACAAAGATAAGGGCACTAAGACATATTTTTAAAGCTAAATCAAGGCTAAAGGCCTAATACAGAGGTTTGATGAATAAAACAAAGACAGATTACCCAAAGACAACTTCCGATAACTCAAACAAAGAGGAAAATACTCCTTCAAAGAAAAAATTTCCACCTGTAGCATTATTTCTTTCAATAAAGGCATCAGATAGTTGTTACACAGTGAGAGATATTTTTGAAGCAGCTCAACAGTTATTACAAATTTATTACTAAGCCTTAAAAGTAAAAAATTTCAACTAAAAATAACTCATAAGTTATTATTTCAGAGTAACTATTTCAGATATTTTTGCCTTGGGCCTTGCATGGTCTCAAAGGTAAAAAATAATTAACTCTATAATAAATAACATTTAAACACCCTAGGTTAGCAGCACCTCCTCATTTTGCATCTAAATATTTCATATGAGCTTCATTTCAAATGTTCGTTACCTGATGTTATTGGATTGATTTCTACTGCTAGGCTAGTTAAGGAATGCTAGACTGAACCAAAGAAAGCTCCGAGTTGCAGAGAGCTATTGTACATGGAGTGATCTAACTGGTTTGATCATCAATAATACAAGCATGTTCACAGGATCCTTGAGCTATATCAATGGTGAAGTTTTCCTAATTGTTATTTTTTCTCCTTATGTTTTCATTATGTTCATCTTTCTCTGATAAACAAGCAGAAGTTTTTGATTAGGATTTGTTGTTTCAGCACCATATTTCTGTCTGTATTCTTTATGTTCATGTTTTCTTCTGCAAGTTCTGATTACAAGATACTTAATTGCCTTCTAGTTACATCTAGCTTGTTGTCTTGGAAATGATTCAATAGAGTGAAACCAAGGAAATTGTTGGTGAGCCCATGTTCCTTTGAGTAAGACTTGAGATATTGTTTTTAGGATCTTTCTTTAAAAGTATGCTTACTAGAGTCTAAACCTGAGAGGTCTATGGTATGCCTTGCCCTTTGGTCCGCCTTTAAATGTTTCTTTGAAGAGTCTTTGATAGTTGTCAAAAGTAGATTAGATTATTTTTGTTTGATCTTAGACCACTCTTGTTGTTTTCTTATATGTTTTCTTTATCTGAAAGTAGTCTTTTGATTGCTAGATTGTTGTCTAAAAGGTTATTTATTAAAGATTTGTCCAATGATATTTATGGTTTTCCCTGTCCTTTGGCTTGTTTCAAACAGTTACCTTAAAAAGATTTTCTTGTCTAAGTAGAGCTAGAAGATTCTTAACTGACTATAGCTTTACTGCCTTCACAACTTCTTAATTTTTCATATCACAACCTAATCTAAAGAATCCATTTGATATAGTTAGCTTTCCCTATGAAAGCCCTTGCAGATTTGATGGCAATTATATCCTTTTATGACTCCATTTCCCAATGGATTGATGTTTTCTCATAGTCTATTTGTTTCAGTTAAAACATTTCCTCAATCAGTCACACCATTGATCCTTAAATCTATCATTTAATCCAACCAAAAACAACACAAGTCCTTAGAACTTCATAACTATCCTAATATCTTAAAACAAAGAACAAAAAGATATATCAATCAAAATACTTTTATAGAGAGATCCCTCTCTGAATCCAGGAAGGCTAGGTCCTAGGATTGCAAAGTGGTTATGATGTGGCCCCTGCAGTGTTTGTTCTTTCCATTCTTTGAAAATCATAGGGAGCCAACATAGTGGCAACCATACTGGGAAGTATTGAGTAATAAACATTTCAGATTCACTCAAACTCAGAAAACCTCCTTAGTTAAGATGAATCAAGTGTCAGCCAAGAATGGTTCCTGATTGTTGATGGTGGACAACAACTAGTCCTATAAGACAAGTAAAAATCCTCCACCTGGTGACTCCACTGATTTCCATTGACTCCACTAGGAAACTTACCCTATCATCAAAACATTAAACAATACCCAATCAAGAATACTTTGTGATTTAAGTATCTCTTTTACAGTTTGGTTTGTGTCTTAAGACTGTTATATCCCTAAAAAAAAACCTTTCTGACTTGTTTGGGTCCAAATCCTAGCTTCTAGAAGAATCTATACTAGATCCCATCCTAACCCAAACCCTCCTGCAATAGTTGACAATCCTGAAAGCATCCTTACGAAGTCTCCTACATATAAAAACCCAACTATTGTTAGACCAATCCACAGAGCAAGTTATTTTCCTGAGAATCTTATAAACTTGCAAAATACCCAAGTTGGCTTACCTCATATAAGAAGCTTATCTAGAACCAAGTCACAAAGTGGTATAGACCACTTGTAGCCTCACAAAAAAGTAGTAGTAGGGAAGCCTCCCCTTTCACTCCCACTGATTCCCATTTTCTCCATAACTTTCTCTTCTCTCATCCTAAATCTACTCAAAATTACTTAGCTGGTCCAAGTACTTCAGCTACACCCATCCATACATCCAATATTCAAACCACTCCAATTCATCACCTTCCTCCACTTTTTAATCCTCCATTGCTTCCACAAGTTCATATCATGGCAACATGGTATTCTCCCTTAGTCCTTCCTTTATATTTAGTTTCTCTACCATAGGACTATCAGTCCAAAATTCCATTATATGATGCCCGTAGTTCTACCACAACTCAACAACATGTGGATAGAATGAATTACTACTTTGACAGACAAGAAATAGATGATGAAACTGTAAAACTTAGAAGGTTTGCTCAAATCTTAGGGGGAGAAACAAGAAAATGGTTTAAAGGCTTAACCCCTAACAGTATTAATGATCTTCCTACTTTTCATCAATTGTTCCTAAACAAATGGGAAGTTAAGAGAAATCCCCTTTAGATCCTGTTAGAATACAATGACCTTAAAAGAAATACTGGAGAGAGTGTCTAAGATGATTGCACTAGATTCAATAGTGTTTATAATGCACTCCCTCCACAAATGAAACCCCCGCAAGGCTTAGCCTTAATAAAGTTTCCTAATGGATTTGACCCAGACATGTGTTATCAATTGAGGGAGAGAGAACCCCTCACATTAGAAGATATGCAAAAAGGGGCAGTAAGTGTAGAAGCTAACGTAAATGCCAGAAGGGCTAGATTGAAAGCAGAAAAAAAGGTTACGTACAAAGATGAAGCTGGACCCTCCACATCAGACTCCAAAATTGATAGTCTAGTTAGAACCATGGAGATGATGATGGAAAGAATAAACATGAATGAGAGAGCTTATCCTAAAGAAAACCAAACGGCTCCTTAAAACAAAAACCAAAATCAGAAACAAAAATTTAGAAGGAATCCCCCTCAAATTAGACAAAGAGGCCCTGATCAGCAAGTCAGATCTCCTTTCCAACAGAATTATTCTGATGAGGATGAGGGAGTGATTGAAGAAACATATGGAAATCACATAAAATTATTGGGAGTAAACAATGAGGATACTGTTTTCCTCAATGAAGAAGAACAAGGCATATTTACACCTTATGATGAGGAAATCCTAGAGTCTGAAGACTAAAAACAAGGCTTTGAAAATGCTATAATGGAAGTGCATAGAAAATATGACCTTAGGATTAAAAATAATTAAGACATTCACAAGAAGAAAACCTCTGAAATTTCTTCTAGAAACAATTATGAAAACATTTCTAAAAAGACAACAGAAAACAACAGAACAGTGGTTGAAAGTTATAATAAAAACAAAGGAAAAAACACCCAAATTTATTACAAACATAGTGGTGAACAAAGTAGCACTAGCAACTCAGCTAATGCTCCTAGTAAAACTATGTTAACTGTTGTCCATAATAAAAACTAGCAAGCTTAATGTGCTGAGAAAACAATGACTAAGAAGGATGATTTAAACATTTTAAGAACTCACATACCTTTCAGCATAGAGGGTGAAATTGCCAAAATCAAGATCCCTGTCCCTCTTATTGAATTAGTCACCCAAGATGTATATAAAACCCAACTTTTAAGAGCTTTAAACATAGGAGAACAAACTGATTATGTTAATGTGAATGATGACAAACCCGAGCTTCTGTTTGGACCAGAAGTAGAAGGAAAATTTCAAGAAGGAGGTGTTCCTCCATTTTATGTCAGTCTAAACATCCATGATAAGATTATACATAATTCCATGCTTGACTCAAGAGCATCCCACAACCTTATGCCTAAATTAGTAATGGAAATACTAGGCCTTGAGATAACTAGTCCTTACAAAGATTTATACTCCTTTGATTCCAGCAGAGTGAAATGTCTAGGCCTAATCAAAGACATATGTGTCAACTTAGCACAAATACCAGCCAAAAGCTTAGTGATGGACATTTTAGTGGCTAATATACCTCCTAATTATGGCATGCTCCTTTAAAGTTCATGGGGTGCTAAACTTCAAGGTACCCTGCAGATGGATATGACTTATGCAACTATCCCTGTCTTTAGTCAACCAAGAAGACTATATAGGGAAACACACATGAAATACATGGTTAGTAGTCAAGAAATACCAAACAAATCCCCTCTTTATTCTATTCATATATAACTTGACTCATTCATTCTTTACAATGATGAAAATCCTAATGAGCAAGGGGAAGTAGATAAAAAACCAATAATGGGAAAAGAAGGAAGAGAGGAGATAGGATAAAAACAGTTTGCTAACTTAGAAAATCACAACAAACATGATAAAGACCACAAGCTGCAAACCAATCACCAACATAGTGGTGTCCATAAGAAACAAATAGAAAATCATCAACGCAATGGAAACCATGAGGAACAAGACAAAAATGAACATAGTGCAGATCCTAAAAGGCAACACAATGACAGCCAAAATAAACAGAACAAAGAGGAAAGAAATGACTTTGATAGCAAATCTGAAATTGAACCTCTTTGGAGTATGATTTTTGATGGGTCTTGTAGTAAAATTGGTTCAGGAGTAGGCATATGGGTACATAACATAGAAAAAAATCATGCTGAGGGGCATTCATATAAACTAAACTTTCAATGCACCAATAACATAGCTGAATATGAGGCTTTCCTCTTAGGACTGAAATTATTGAGAAAAATAGGAGCTAAGAGGATAACTGTCCATGCAGACTCAGAACTGATTATCAAAAAAGTGAATGGAGAATATACTGCCAAGCATCCAATATTACAAGCTTATAGAGATGATGTTGTAGACCTTTTAAAAACATTCACAAAATATGAGCTTAATTTTGTCCCTAGAAACCAAAACATCCTTGCTAATGGTTTAGTATTTGCTGCTAGTACATGTCTAAAACCTTATGAAAACAAACAATATACAGTCCAAGTTAAATATAGGCGAAAATTCCCTGATAATATCAAATATTGGCAAGTGTTTGAAGGAGATAAACATATAGAGGACTTCATACAGTCCAGAAATGGGTTTGAAATGCCAAATTAAGACTCAAAGTATGAAGAAGACAGTCCTGCTGAGAAAAAATCTTATGAAGAAGAAACTCCCAACCTTGCTGATATAAACATTGCTGATATAAATCTGTTAACTAAAGAACATGCACAGAAAACAGATTTGAGCACTAATTTAGAACATGAAGACTTTGAAGTGCTGCAATCTCACACTAATCAATTGCCAAAGGGACTGGTACCTCTAGAAGAATTGTTTGACTTTAATGATGTTGCCAAAAGGCCTAAAATGGAACCCACTGAAGCTAAAGTAGAAGAGTGCAATATAGGCAGTGAATTCAAACCTAAGATGATCAAATCATCCAAAACACTGCCAACTCATATAAAACTGAAACATCTTGAGCTTTTTAGAGAATTTTCTGATGTGTTTGCTTGGAGTTATGAGGACTTAAAATCATATGATACAAAGATAATCCAGCATAAGATACCTCTCAAAGAAAACCAGAAACCTTTTAGACAAAAATTGCGCAGAATAAAACCTGTGCAATTACCTCTGGTTGAGAAATAAATCAAGAAAATGTATGATGCTGGAATGGTAGTCCTAGTAAGATACTCAGACTGGGTATCCAACCTTGTATCTGTGAGAAAGAAAACAGGAGAAATAAGACTTTTCATAGACTTTAGAAACTTAAACAAAGCCTCTTTAAAGGACAACTATCCCTTTTGCAAACTGGATCACATCTTACAAAGGGTAGTAGGTTCTAAGAGAATTTCTTTGCTAGATGGATTTTTAGGATATAACCAAGTGCTGGTGCATATTGATGATCTACTTAAGACAACTTTTACTACACCTTGGGGAACTTTCATGTATGTGAAAATGCCCTTTGGTTTAATGAATGCTGGTGCCACATTCCAAAGAGCCATGGATATTGCTTTCTCAGATGAGATAGGCTTCTTCATTGTGATATATTTAGATGACATCACTGTCTATTCCAAAATAGATGAAGAACACCTTGCTCACTTAAGAACAGTCTTTGAAATATGTAGAAAGTATGGTCTATCCTTAAATCCCAAGAAAACTTTATTTTGCCTCCAAGAGGAAAACTTCTAGGCCATATCATATCTGAAGAAGGGATAAGAATAGACCCAAAGAGGATTGAAGGAATATTGAAAATCAATCATCCTAGAAACATCAAAGAGCTGCAATTTTTTATTGGAAAGATTATTTTTTTAATAAGGTTCATACAAAACCTTGTTGAACTCCTTAGAAACATAACAAACTTGCTTAAAAGGGAAATAGGAGTTAAATGGACCACTGAGGCAAATCAATCCTTTGAACTGGTTAAACAAGCACTCACTCAATCACTAGTTCTCATTAGCCCTGATTTTAACAAAGATTTCTTCATTTTCTCCTTTGCATCAGAACACACAGTTGCTGCTGTCCTACTTCAGAAAAACATAAAAGGACAAGAGAAACCCATTGCATTTTTTAGTAAGGCCTTAAGAGATGCACCTCTAAAATACAACATAATGGAAAAACAGGCTTTTGCCTTAATCAAGGCCTTGAAATATTTCAGAGTTTACATTCTACACTCACACACCATTGCTTTTGTTCCACACATTGCTGTCAAAGACATTTTAAGACAAGATCCTGATGGCAAGAGAGGAAAGTGGATTGCTGTTATATTAGAATATGATTTAGAAATCACACCCACTAAACTGGTTAAAGGACAAGGACTTGCAAAACTAATGCCTGAGTCAAACCTCAAAGCCTTAGATATGAATATGGTTGATGTTTTAGAAGAGCAAGAAGAATGCACAACCCCTCCTGTTGAAGAAGTATTGTTGAATTCACTTTGGTATGCTGATATTTTGTATGTGCTCTTTTATCTTAATGTTCCTCCTGGTTTATCTAAGACAAAGGTAAGGTTTTTGAAGTTAAAAGCTGTAAATTACTGCATTATAGAGAAATGGTTATATTGGAAAAATGCTAGTGGTCTATTGCTTAAATGTTTGCCTAAGAATGATGCAGAGAAGATCAAGCATGAGTCTCATGAAGGATAATGTGGAGGCCACGTCTACTGGAAAACAACTGCCAACAAAATACTTAGAGTTGGTTACTATTGGCCCACCCTCTTTCAAGGTATCCATAAATTGGTAGTTGCCTGCCACAAATGTCAAATCTTTGAAGGAAAAAGAAAACTCTTGCCCTTACCTCTACATCCTATCTCTATTGAAGCTCATTTTCAACAGTGGAGCTAAACTTCATTGGGGAAATCCATCCTTCTTCATCTACTCAACATAAATGGATCCTCACAACAACTGACTACTTTACAAAATGGATAGAGGCCATCCCCTCTAGAACTGCCACTGATCTAGTCATCATCAAATTCCTTGAAAACCATATTTTGTCTAGATTTGGTTGTCCTAGAAAGATTATCACTAACAATGCTGCTGCCTTTAGATCCAAGAGAATGGTGGACTTTTGCCACAAATATCAGATCACATTGGGTCATTCCAAAACTTATTACCCTCAAGGTAATGGGTTGGTAGAATCCTCAAACAAAATTTTGATAAATTTCATCAAGAAGTTGCTGGAAGGGAATCAAAAGTCATGGCACAACAAGCTAGTACATGCATTATGGGCAGATAGGTTGACATGCAAGAAATAAATTGTAATGTCTCCCTACCAGCTAGTTTATGGAGCAGATGCAATTTTTCCATCAAGCCTAGGAGTGCCAGTCATGAAGCTGATCCAAGAAGTATAGTCTGAAGAAAATGACATGATGAGAAGGATAAATCATACCATACAACTGCAGCAAACAAGAGAGGAAGTCTATAACAAAACACATCAAGTACAAGAAAACATCAAGAAACTATTTGACAAAAGGACAAAAGAAAATGACTTCAACATTGGTGACAAAGTGCTCAAATGGGACTCAAGAAGAGAAGACAAGGGAAAACATGGTAAGTTTGAAAATCTGTGGAAGGGTCCCTATATTATACATTTTTCCATAGGCAACAATGTATTTTTCTTACAGGAGATGGATGGAACATAAATTTTTGGAGGTCCTGTCAATGACAGGATGCTCAAACATTATTTCCATTAAGAGGCCTAAGTTTAAAGCTTGATCCATTGTATATAACACTGTTTTGAAAAAGATCAGAAAAATAAATACAAAAATAGAAAAAAACAAAGAAAAAGAGGGTAGGAAAAGAAAAGGTGCAACCCCATACCAAAAGAGAGTAAGTTCTAAAACTGTGCAAGTCCAAATTCCTCTACTTGAAGAAAAGCCTTATTTAGTCATACAGCCTAATCATGACTAAATAGATTTTAAAGTTCCTGCTGATAGGTTAGTGAATGAGAATTTTAAAAACTATCTAAACTTGGCTTATCAGTAAGATTAGATTAGATTAGGAAAATAATTTGGTTCCAAAGCTCAAAATTTGGACCAAGAAAGAAAAAGAGGGATAAAAAACAAATTTCAGATTTCAGGCCTCAAGATTTTGTGATTAATTTTGTGCAAAATAAATTTTGTATGCAGGCTTGTACAATGTATCTCTTCCTATAACATATCAGACTGTTCAATCCTGATTTGGTTATGTTTTCAATTTTTTGTTGTAGAATAGAGAATAAAAAATGTCAAACAGTTTAATCTTGAAAGATGGTTAGATTAGGTAGAGAAATAAATGATTTTATCAGTTTAATCTAAACTCTTGGATGATATATGTGTAGAATTTGTTAGTTTCCTATTTTCAAAAGAAAATGATGTCAAGGGTTGGCTAATTCAAATGCACCCAATGAAGAAAAAATGTTAGAACAAGTATGATGGGTAGGTAGATTGTTGAGTTGGGATTAATCATGTTATGATTTAGCTGCTAAAAATCACTTCTTCCAAGCAGCAAATCATCAAGTTAAAGGAGCTTTGTCAAGGTGAAAATCAAGGAACTGGTCTACTTCTTCTAGAGATCTTTTTTCTGAGGTCCTTGACACCTTCTAAAGGAGCTGCGCTCCCCAGATGGAGCCACTGTTATCCTCCTGTATTTTACAGATTTCACTAGATGACTGTGGATGTCCTACAAGAACCTAAAGATAGCATAATTTTATTATCAGCTATCTTTAGAAGTCTCACTGCCTTCATCATCCTAAATTTGACTATTTTTCACTAAATTTTCCTATCTTTATGCCTCCTCAAAGGTTCACCCTATTTCTCTAAAAAGAAACTCCATTTTTGGGGCCTAATTCCCTCATTCACCCCTCTACTCACACCCTCATTTATCCCTTCTTCCTTTTCCTCTAAAAACCCTCAAAATACCCCCTCATCCATCATTTTCTCATAAAATTCCCTAAACAATGAAAAAAACCCATTTTCATTGATTAAACCTAACTTTCTAGCCTATCAGAACTCTAAAAAGTCTCCTAAAACTCAGTTTTTTATACAAAAAATCTACTTTTTGTATATAGGCCTTAAGCCCCTTTCGGCCTTAAGACTTAGCCTCCTTTTAACCCATGTGACCCTACAACCTGACCCTCCGCTAAGCCCTAGCCCTTCCCTTCCCGACACCTGGTCCCTCTACCTCACAAGATCATTCCCCCGCCTATGTCCTAACACCTTTTTGCTCCTTTCACTGCACCTCTCCTTCTTTAATTCCTTCCCATCGCTCTATCCTTCATGGGACATCCTCCACCATTGATCAATATGATCCAACGGCCATTGATCTCCCACCCTTCATCCTGTCTGTCGATCAACCTGTGCTACCCGACAAAAGAGCACACGTCACCACACCTAGCCCCACTTTACACTCAAACCCCTCCCTGCAATCATGATCCATCACATGTACCCCACTTTCCCCTCTGTCAAACTTGCACCCACTCCTCATAATCCACCCGCACTGTCGATCTTGCTCATCCTGATCTTACGGTTAGAAACGCATATCACGTGGTTTTCTTTGCCAAGGTTTAACATCCCCTGTGCACGTGAAAAGGGAAGTTTAGCCCTACCACGTGGCGGGTGCTGAATGCAATTGCATTTGGTTTAGACCAAAACCTTAAACCACTGATAACCCGTGTGACAAACCCCAGTGGTTTTCCCAAAATCCCTTTTTCCTTTGTGCGCTAAAATTCAAAGTTATACGCCCCCATTCAATTTTCTTCATGATTTTCCCCCAAAATTATTCCCATGCACCTCTATTCCTCTACAAATTGCCCCAAAAACCCTCAAAAATCCACAAAAACAAGTTTAATCCAATCCCGCAGGTTTTAAGTTAATTATTTTTTTGTTTTTGTAGGTTTAATGGTGAAAAATGCCCAGAGAGGCATTTCAAATGATGAATAACCTCTGGATGATGATTCAGAGGAAAAATCATATCAAAAGGGCCAAGGATTTACATAAAATAATTAACCCATCGATGTATCATGATCATCGATGGGTTATAAACCCTTCTGCCATAAAGAAACCCTGCCCGCACACTAAATAAAAATACAACCAGAGGAGAAATGAAGAAAAGGAAGAAAAGGAAGCTTAAAGGGCTAATTACAGATCAAGAAGATAAACAAAGGATTAGCCCTTTAAACTGTGATTAAAGACAAAAATTCAAAGTTTTAAAGGTAAAGGAATAAAGTAGTTATAAAGCAGAAATAGGCAAAAAGATAGTGAGACATAATATTAAAGCTAAAATCAAGATTAAAGGCCTAATATAGTGTTTTAAGATAAAACAGAAGCAGATTAGCCCAGGAAAACCTTTGAAAGACCCAGATCCACAACAATTACTCCTTCAAAGACAAATTGGCCACCTACGACATTATATCTTTCAATAAAGGCATCAGACAGTTATTACACTGCTAGAGATATTTTTGAAGCAGCTCAGCAGTTATTACAAAGTTATTACTAAGCCTTAAAAGTCAAAAATTTCAACTAAAAATAACTTAGAAGTTATTAGTTCAGAGTAACTCTTTCGGATATTTTTTCCTTGGGCCTTGCATGGTTTCAAAGGTCAAAAATCATTAACTCTATCATAAATAACTTTTAAAAACCATAGGTTAGGAGCACCTCCTCATTTTTCATATAAATATTGCATATGAGCTTCATTTCAAATGTTGGTTACTTGATGGTTACTGGACTGATTTCTGCTGCTAGGCTAGTTGAGGAATGCTAGGTTGAAACAAAGAATGCTCTAAGTTGCAGAGAGCTATTGTACATGGAGTGATGTAACTGGTTTGATGATCAATAATACGAGCATGTTCATAGGATCCTTGAGCTATATCAATGGTGAAGTTTTCCTAATTGTTATTGTTTTTTCCTTATGTCTTCCATTATGTTCATCTTTCTCTGATAAAGAAGAAGAAGTTTTAGATTAGGATTTGTTGTTTCAGCACCCTATTTCTGTCTATTTTCTTTATATTCATGTTTTCTTCTGCAAGGTCTGATTAGAAGATTCTTAATTGCTTTCTAGTTACATCTAGCTTGTTGTCTTGGAAATGATTCAATAGAGTGAAACCAAGGAAATTATGGTGAGCCCAACTTCTCTTTGAGTAAGACTTGAGATATTGTTTTCAGGATCTTTCTTTAAAGCACACTTGTTAGAGTCTAAATCAGTGAGGTCTATGGTATGCCCTGCCCTTTGGTATGCCCTGAAATGTTGCTTTGAAGAGTCTTTGAGAGTTGTCAAAAGCAGATTAGATTATTTATGTTTGATCTTAGACCACTCTTGTCGTTATCTTATATGTTTTATTTTTCTAAAAGTAGTCTGTTTATTGCTGGTTTGTTTTTTGAAAGGTTTCTTATTAAATGTTTGTCCAAAGAGATTTATGGTTTGCCCTGTCCCTTGGATTTCTTGCTGGAATAGGGTCTCCTACAAGCTACGAAACTAGTCTGATTTTGTATATTTTTTATTATATTTAGTCTAGCGCAGGGGTTTTGAGGTTGGTGAAAGCCCCGAAAGCATTGTAATGGGTCAAAGGGTAGACCTAGATTCCGCAAACCATGGTTTGCAGACCATAGGAAATATTAGGCTAGATTGTTATAAACAGAGGGAAATTTTGAATTGTAAGGCAAGAAGAAGAGGAGATCTTGATGTGAATTGTGGCTTAGTAGATCTGTTTGGATTTTTGGGGAAAGGACTCTTGGTGGCTATGTGCGCGGAGATCCCAGGTCCTGCTGTGTGCGGACCCTGCTGCTGTGTACGTAGGTTGGGTTTGGGTTTTGTAAGAAGGAACTGAAGGATTAATGAATGAGAAAGGTTTTTGCATAGATAAATGTATTTGTACTGTTGATGCAAATATTTTATAGCTGCTGTGTTATGCATATTCTGTGTTAAAGCTACGAAAGTAATATGTTAAGTGTTTCTTCTGCATCTGGGTCTATTATGTTATGTTTTATGAGAATAACTGTAATTTTGCACTACTGTTTTAGAAGTATATGATTTCCTCAGTACAGTAAGTATAGTTGACCTTGCACACGTGGATGCGAAGGAGATCTATAGATCTGGTTCTGAGATAGGCGATCTAGTCATTATAAAGCCAGATGGAGCTTTTCTTGGCTTACCTATCTTCTCTCATGGTGTGGAAATCTGGTTGCAGCACCCACCCATACTGCTTGGGGTGAGACTTTGACCTACACAAGTAGGTCACTACCAAAAGGGCCAGTAGTATAGGGTTTGTTGGAAAACCTTAACCTCTGAACCTGGGTTAGGACCCCTCGAGCCAACAAATGGTTCCGTTGCTAGGACAGGGAGAATTTTGAGAAGGGGATCGGGTAATGCTAAGAAAAGTATTGAAGGCCTGAGAAGGAAGAAGAGTAGGTATGGTTGAATGGTCTCCAATCTAGATGAAAGTAATGCAGAGCGATAAGTACTATCAAACCAATCGAGAAGGGGATAGATCTGTTTGAAGCCCACTGAGAGGAGCAGCTGCGCAAAGCCTGCCAGCTACACCACCTTTAGAACCACATAAGGGTAAAACCTTGCCCGAAACCCCACCAAAAGAAGATATGAAAGCACACTTGAAGTTACCTACCTTCAAAGGTGTGGGAGATGAGGACATGGACCGATTTTGGTTTGTTACAGACTCAGTATGGACTATGTAAGGTGTGGCAAGCAATACTGTAAAAAGGGCATAGTTATCCCTAGCCTTTGAAGGAAGAGCTCTGGACTGGTACATGCGATACATATCTCAAAACAGAGGTGCATCTATTCAAGATATTAAGAGCGCTCGGAAACAACAATTCCTGAATCCTAAGTCCTATTCGCAGATTATAGCAGACATGAAAGATTTCAAGCAAGGAATGACTGAGTCTGTATGGGAAGTTGATCAACGCCTAAATAAAGCTATCAGAGAAGGAGAATTTAAGTATGATGACAGATAGCATACTATGCTGCTACCTTACCTGCACGTATCTATGGGTCACCAGAATTTTGAATCATAGGACAAAGCTTTGGAAGCCGCTATGAAACTAGAAGCCACACCCAGAAAAGATACTTTGTTAGGAGCACAACAGATTCAGGAGAAGCTCGGGGCAATGCACATGGAGATTTAGGACCTACGAAAGGAACGAGGAAGGGAAGCTAGTGCATATCTATGGTGCATATGATGTTGAGTATCAGGACATACGAAAGATCTGTGCCCGCTGCCAACAGACTACCTGCAAGCAGGAGGACCTAGTCCGATGCGCCCTGGATCAAGTGGAGGACCCAGCCCAATGCGACTAGGCCCAAGCGGAACTGCATTATGGTGCGAGGATTTCCATGTAGTAGGGTTGCTTGATATAAACCATTGCCCCCATTTGGGCGAATATGTCCCAGAGATGAAGCAACAATGGTGCAGATTCTGCCAGTCGGTAGGACATGATGAGCAGAAGTGTTGAACTTACACTCTGATGATAGATCGATGAAACTTGTATAGGGTGCAATCAAACCTTGCATCACCTAGATCTCCCACAAACTTTGGTAGCTCCCCAGCTAGGGGCAGCAGAGGTCAGGGAAGAAGCACAGGTCGAGGACGCGGACAACTAATTTTTTATAACTGCGGGGAATTAGGACACTTTGCAAGGGACTGCCCAAATCCTACAAGGCTATCCTGCAAATATTGCAGACAGCTAGACCATGTGATTGAAGATTGCCTAATCTTAATAGAAAAAATGTAGGAAAAGCAGCCCACCCCTACGCAGAATGTGCAGAGAGTTAAGGTCGAGCTGAGGAGCATGTACCCAAGTGTGAAAGTCATAACATGCAGCGGGATGGCCACTCGGGGACCAAAGGAAGAGGCTGCCATGGATCCTATGACCCATCAAGAATGATCGAACATGAAAAAGAGAAAAGAAACAATGGCTGCAGTTGGCTAGGATTCGCTAAGGAAGAAGCAGATACTGTGCAGGTATCAACACACCGCAAGATAGATGAGGGGGTTGAGCCCTTCCTGCAGGCATGTATGAAGCTACTACGTAACCCAAAGGCTGTAGAGAAGCTACAGGCATTAATGAATAGCTGCGCAGCGTGGCCCGATCCGACCCCAGGAACCAAGGATGTACACAAACTATACCGATATAAAAAACACACCAGAAGAGAAATGCGGTTGACTGCACAGATTCGTGACTACGAGATGGATTAGGTTATTTTGGACCTTGGGTCAGATGCGAATGTGTTACCTTAACAAACATGGAAACGAATGGGAGAACCTAATTTGGAATGGTCCACCATCTAGCTGTGCATGGTGAATCAACAGAAGATCATCCCTCTAGGAAGGCTGCCAAAAATCATGGTAGACATCATGGGAGTAAGGGCCCAAGCTGACTTTGAGGTAATATAAATCCTAGAAGATGTGGACCCCTAACACACGCTCCTTGGACTAGACTAGGCTATAGATATGTGGGGTTTTATTAATATAAAAAAGCGAAGCATGGTGCTTGAAAATAATGGTACATGAGTAATAGTACCATTGGATCCCGCGGAAGGTGTGCGATATACAGAGCCAGAACGGGATGAGGAGGAAGTGGATAACATTTACAAGTTGACTGCGCAAGACGAAGATTGGATTAACCCCACGACGGACGGAGTGCTCTGCTGGGAAAAATATACTGAATGCTTTTCTGACTTTGATGGGGAACAAGAGAATTGGTAAGGTTGGTTGCATGAGGTTTTGGCACTGTGATGTCTTCGGATCACAAGGAAATTCCATTGCATCTCCTCTGAGGTAAGAGAGCTGCCCTACTTTGGGGATTCGAGTGAGATTAGGGAATTTTTACACGCATTCAAAGAAGAAGTTCCCGAGGGACGCAAGCTATGGGCCCTTAAGCTAGCCCTGCACGGAACACCTGTGTGCTGGTGGGATACGCATGGGAAGTAATTCCGCAATTGGGAGGACTTTCGGGATAAGATGATCCTGCAATTTGATGTTCCAGCTATGAGACAGATCAAAAAGTTCCTTGGGTCAAAATATCCATGCAAGTATTTGCTCACATGGGAAATGCAGTGGTTCGACAGGACCCCAAAATAATGGGTCCAACTATTTATCCATGCACTGGGATTGCATCCAACTGCATGGTATGTCGACGCGGAGCTACATCAGCGCACTTGCCATTGGGAGACTTTGCGGGATGAGTTTCTACGAACAGTTAGGTTGGTGGAGGGCACAGGAGCGCTCGACGTAGCTTTGCAGAACACTAATGCCTTGACTCAAGGTAGACCACACCTGTACATCACATCCAAATCATGGGGAATGCAGGTACCATACAGGGTTGAATACTGCAGCCTCAGCCTGACGGGAGGAAAGGATGACCCCGAACCTATTCCAAACTCAGAACTAGACGGGATACACATGGTTGCCAAGTTGTTTAGGCTTCCCCTGAGTCACATTATAGCACACCCTACTTCGGCTATAATTAAGGATGCACAAGCAGCATGGATGCTTCATCCAAGGTTAGTAGATCCATGGGAAGGCCATAGGGTGCGAATGATGACGGTCAAAATACTAAAATCTGGTAAAAAGGGAATGTTACCGTTACAGAAAACAGGCGGTTGGAAATTAATGAGGCAATTTCTTTACCGTTTTCTTGATGGTAAGTTCCAAGTAATATTCACCTTACCATTGGACAGCCACAAACACTATAAGGGAGAAAGGATAAATCCAACCAAGGTTCCATATCATCTCTTTAATCTGCATGTATTGTTCTGCTACATGATTTTCTGGACCTTCAGTGTTTTGTTCGTACCCAATCAACCCACTTCCACTGCCTGGGAGTCTCCAAATTCAGGATCCCCTCCTTACGTTGCTATGGCATCCCCTAACCCCGCGGGCGCTTTGACGCCTACCACTCCAAAGCCTCTCGAAATTATGTTGAGAGGGTTTGGGGATGCCGAAATTGATAAGCTAATTTCCCTCTGGCTCCCCGCAGGGAGAATTGACGTCGAACCCTACACGAATTGGCATGAAAGATATATGATGGAATTTAACGCCCCTTACAAACCTAGGATGATCGCAGGATTTATTTGGATGGGCTCGGAAGCAGCCATGAAAGATGTTATGCAACTACCGTAGGTCACTGTAAAAGCTGACATGATCGACTCGCATCCAGCCCTGCAAACGAAAGGGCTAAATAACAAGGATACTACATCCCCCAGGGGTACGAAGTGGCACAGGGAACTTGAAAAGGGGCCCTGGAAAAAGCAGCATGTCCAACACCTGAAATATGACGCAATGACCATGCTAACTAATGGTGATTTGAAGAAAATCACGAATGCAGTTTCTCTCACTACAGAGGATTAGTGGGCAGCTATATAAGCACAACAAAAGGTCGTAATTGACACCATGCAGATTGAGCTTCAAGACCTCCAGAAAAAGACAGATATGCTGCACCCTACCAGTAGTACCAGGCTAACTACAAATTAAAACCGTGCTTATTTGTTGCCTAGCACTGTCCTGGTCGGAGCCCACCTTCCAGTGCATACGGGACTACAATTGGACTTGGAAACGCTACCTCGCAAGGTGTTACAGGGCCTCCACATTGTCGTGCTTCAAGAGATCCATCATCATGACTAGATTGCACAGCAACAGCTTGATGTGGCCATGTCGATCATTGCATGACAAACTGCAGACGTCTCCCTTGCTATCTCACAGATGGCACAACTCAAAACAGTGGTCCACCAGCTCGGTATAGAGGTTTTACATGAGCTCCCCGGTATAGCTTCGCTCCAGGATACAGTAGAAGGCTTGGTTGTAGCACTAAAGAAGTCCAGAACTAATATACAGACCCTCAAGACCCAAATGGACCGGCAAATCACCACATTACAGGTCCAATTACAGCCTACCACTCCTCTGGAGATACGAGCTCAGCGTGTTGCACTGGTAACTGAAGCTACGGACACCATTACGGGACAACATACCCATGGTACTCAGTTTCTCAAGTCGGCCATGCAACTCTGGTCAGCAGTCCAGTTCAACCCAGTTCTTCAGAGCGTCAAACAGGACTTACGATAGAAGGAAGTCTCTTTCGATCAGATTGAAGCTAACTTGCCTTCCTTAGTCCCTGTGCAACATCTGGCACGCTTGAAGACTAGAAACGCACTCCGAGATACGATTGTGGATCTCCAACGAACGAAGCATGCCATCAGAAAATGCTTGAAGCCATGGGCCAACGCCGCCCTCCAGCTATCATAGGATGCCAATGGTGCGATCGAGCGACTCAACCAGATATTAGAATAGTTTACCACGGCTACTGAAGGTCCGAACTCCCATAAGCTTGTAGACATCGCACAGAGTGATGCTACTCAGAGTCAAGAAGTGTTACCTCCGCTGATCACACCCATCAATTCCCTACATGTGTAGGTAGAGACCGCACCACCAGAGTGACTCGAGATGAGTCACAAGATTGTGTCGGGGGACTGTTGGAACAGGGTCTGCTACAAGCTGCAAAACTGGTCTGATTTTGTATATTTTTTATTATATTTAGTCTAGCGCAGCGATTTTGTGGTGGGTCAAAGGGTAGACCTAGAGTCTGCAAACCATGGTTTGCGAACCATATGAAATATTAGGCTAAATTATTATAAATAGAGGGACATTTTGAATTGTAAGGAAACAAGAAGAGGAGGTCTTAATGTGAATTGTGGCTTAGTAGATCTGTTTGGGTTTTTGGGGAAAGGACTCCTGGTGGTTGTGTGCGCGGAGATCCCAGGTCCTGCTTTGTGTGGACCCTGTTGTTGTATGTGCAGGTCGGGTTTGGGTATTGTAAGAAGGAACTGAAGGATTAATGAATGATAAAGTTTGTTGCATAGCTAAATGTATTTGTACTGTTGATGCAAATATTTGATAGCTGTTGTGTTATGCATATTCTGTGTTAAAGCTACAAAATTACTGTGTTAAGTGTTTCTTCTGCATCTGGGTTTGTTCTGTTATGTTTTATGAGAATAACTATAATGTTGCAATACTGTTTTATAATTATATGATTTTTTGAGCACAGTAAGTATAGTTGACCTTGCGCACGTGGATGCGAAGGAGATCTATAGATCTGGTTTTGAGATAGGCGATATGGTCATTATAAAGCTAGATGTAGCTCTGCTTGGCTTACCTATCCTCTCTCAGGGTGCGGAAACATGCTTCCAACATCCACCCATACTGCTTCAGGTGAGAATTTGACCTGCGCAAGTAGGTCACTGCCAAAAGGGCCAGTAGTATAGGGGTTTGTTGGCAAACCTTAACCTCTGAACCTGGGTCAAGACCCCTCAAGCCAACATTGCTCCAAAAAGTTACCTTAAAAAGGGCTTTCTTGTCGAAGTAGTGCTAGAAGATTCTTAACTGACTATAGTTTTACTACCTTCACAACTTCTTAATGTTTCATATCACAACCTAATCTAAAGAATCCATTTGATATAGTTAGCTTGCCCTATGAATTCCCTTGCAGAGTTGATGAGCAATTAAATCCTTTTTATCACCCCATAGCCCAATGGATTGATGTTCCTTATAGTCTATTTGTTTCAGTTAAAACATTCCCTCAATCAGTCACACCATTGATCCTTCAATCTATCATTTAATCCAACCAAAACAAAACAAGCCCTTAGAACTTCATAACACCTTTATAGAGAGATCCCTCTCTAAATCTAGGAAGGCTAGGTCCTAGGATTCTAAATTGGTTCTGATGTGGCCCCTGCAATGTTTTTTCTTGCCATTCTTTGCAAATCACAGGGAGCCAACACCTTCATGTGAGCAGGTAGATTGCTAAAAAACCTCTAAACTTTAGCCTTCTCATCTCTCAGGTAAGCTACATATCCTAATAAGGATGTGAAATTGGTTATGAATTCATCCATTGTCATCTTTTGTAGTCTTAAATCATGAAATTCCAAAGACTTTTCATCATAGAAACATTCTGTTAAATACTTATCCTTGAAATATTGATGGAATTTATCCCATGTCACATTTTGGTCTTCGACACTTTGAACATTTTCAACTTCCTCCCACCACAGGGTATATTTCTCCCTCAATTGATAAATGGACAAACAAGATTTGAGGTCACTGCTATATTCATAAGCCTGAAGGTACTTGTTCATATTAATTAACCAAGCCTCAAACACTTCTTCAGCTTCCCCATCAGAAGTAGGTGGTTTGATTTTTCGGAACTCACCCTATTGTTCCATTTTTTGTTTCTTTATCTCTTTCTGATCAAACACATTACTAGATTCAAATTCATTACAATTTTTCTTCTTATTTCTTCATTTTGAATGACTACCTTCTATTCTATCATCTGTTTTGTCATTAGTTTTTCGTTGTCATTAATTTTCTCCCTGAGTGTCCCTTTGAGAACTCGGTTACATCATTCCTTGATTTTGATTGTCGGAAACACTTTTGAGTATCCTCTCCTATTATTGCATCAATATTTCATTGTCACTCCTTAACCGGACCATTTCTACCTGTAGCTTCTACATTTTACGTATTCATATACTTGTTTGACGTTGTTGTTCCTCCAACAGTCTACTAGTCTGTTGGTGTTGGTCTACACTCAGTTGTATCCACATTTCCAGATTGGTTTGGGGTGTAGGTTCCTTTCATTCTAGGGTACTTGATGTGTCTATCCCCTTCTCATTATTTCCTTTCTACTTTCCGTGCACAATTTTACATGCAACGGTTATTATTTAACTGACCCATTTGGGTCGCATCGTATGAACATTGTTCTGATACCACTTGTAACATCAATATACATAAATAAATAAAATAATTTACTTTAACCCTTATTATAATGATTCCTTTTAATATAAGAAAGGTTAAATATTTAACATTAATCATAGATATTGTAATTATAGTTTCAATTATCACATGTCCATGTTATATAATTCGAATGTTCAAATACAAATTCTTATACATGTATTTTTAACCATGTATTTAGGCATATACCATATATGATCTTCATCAATCGACACCATATCTTTATAACCTATGCTAAGTTTATATTCATATTCAAAAAATGATTAGGCTGCCAGTCTGCCAGCATTGTTTTGTTGAGTTATTATTTTTATCTTAGCAGTACATTCAAAAATAATTTCATTGAATTTTTTGAACCTACCCCTATCAAGTGTTAAATGATTTGGGATTGGATATGATGCATTGTACTTCGAAAATCTTCTTTTCTTGGTTAAATATTTCACATTTATGACATTTTTCGATGGTTCACCCATTGGATATATGGTGTGAGATCTATGGGTGAGATTTTTTGGTACCAGGTTAGGGTATTGACCACCCTTCCAACCCTAACCATTTTGTTCATTCAGCTCTCGTGATTCTTGAGGTGCTTACTCTGCAACCTGTCTGCACCTCCGCTACTGTTGCCTAGTTTCTTGCTCACGCCATCAAAAAACTTGCATTCCTTTCACCCTATGACCAGGTATTGAGATGAACCTTCCATATGAGTCTTTTAAGAGGTGACTGTGCAGTATATTCATTGTTTTATTTTGCGTTTCAGTTTTCTGTAACACTTATTTGTCTATTTTCACCTCGTTTTTCCATTTAGCACTTATAATCATTAGTATTGTTCTGAGTTTTCTATTTTCATGAATTTACAGTCGGCCTCGCCCTAGTTTAAGGGTTGTGTTAGTTGTATATACTTGCCCCTTTTCAGATTTTTACTTTGGCTATAAGCAAGGGATTCTCTGGTCGAACCCGAGAAGGATTTTTCATAACCTAATAGTGATTTTATTTGTATATTCACAATGTTATTTTGGTATGAAACTTTGTCTGTTACCTTCATTTCAGCACATAGCCTAATCATTATTAATTTAGCTTCTCTCTTTTGGCTGTATATAGTTATGTATTCAGAACTCCGAATTTTGGTTTTGACATCTATACTTGAATTATGTCTTCTCGGTACATTTATAGTGTTTTAGTTTATTATTGGTTATCTATATTTATATTTATAATTTATCCTTCTAGCATGGTATGATTTCTACTTCTTTTCAATAATACAATTCTATATATAGTTTGAGTCTTTCTGACCCTTATACTCATGACCATAAGAATTTTTACAAATGTTCTGGGTCATATATCCTCCTAACACTATTAGCATAAATGTTATGAGAAAATCGATATTGTTTACTTTATTTTGTTTCTTTTGGTGAATTTTCTATGCTACAATTAATAATTAAAACCGACGTATGAACCATCATATATTCTAAGTTACTTATGTAACCCTTGTCCATGTATATCATAGAATAGTGAAATGAAATGACTTGTTCTGTCAAGGGTTTATACTCTGGACTAAACTAACAGTTTTCTATCTTATTATAGCTTTTGTATTTTTATTGTCGATGTGTTTCATCTATATATATGATAAAACCAGAATTGCCTTACACAAAAGGCAGTAAAAGTTTTCTGAGCTTAAGGTATAAATTGACATATTTACCAACATGTTACTAATCATACCATTCTCCATATATCTAACACATATGTAAATTAGGAGGCAAAGTTTCCTGTTATTAAACTGTAAAAAAATTCTTGTAGCCAAATAAGGAATTGATAAACACATTTAATTCTTCCGACTTTAGTTACCTTTTTCATTATTTGCAAAATCATCTATTTGATAAAAATTAATTTCATAGACATTTTTTCCTAGTCCTTACTTTTCAAGCAGACTGCTTACTTATCTCACTTTGGAAACTACTGATGATTTCCTCCCTACCATGAGAGAGGCTATTACGTCCTCTTCTTCCCCTGTGCTCTGCACCAGATTAGGGGCTATTAAGCAATAATTCTAGTTGAGGCCTCAGGAACTCCAGACCAGTACTCTTTTCTTTACAGAATTCAGGGTTGTTGAGTTTCCACTGGTCACCACAAGCTCTCGATTGACTCTCTCCCTTTCTATACCATTCCTTTTCCTTCAGTCACAAAACCTCGTTTCCTCACTGGGATGTACATTTTATCTGCAGAGGAAAGGTAACTGTTTTTAACTGCTTTTTCCCAACTACTCTCAGATCTTGGAATACTTTATCATAAGTCTTTTATGGAAAACATTCCATGATTAATTTTCATTCAAAATAGAATAACCATGTTCATTCATTTCATCTCATTTAAAAAAATACATGTATAATCCCCTTTACAACAAAATTAACAAAGTTTGGAATTAATCCAGCTGTCACATCTTCCACCTCTGGAAGTGAACACCATCCTCGGTGTTCTATTGCAAATCAGCAAATAGCTCTTGTATGCCTCATGCATAAATCATTCTTCTTCCTAGGTAGCCTCCTATGGGCCAAAGTGCTTCCATTGCACTTTAAATTGGGTGATGGCTTTCCTCCGGAGCATGATTTCTCTCTAATTGAGAATACGTTGAAGCTCTACCAAAAATTTTTCATCTGGTTCGACCTGCATTCAGCAAGGAATAGAGTGAATGATGATAAAAATCTTTCCTTTTTGGGATTTTGTATTCAATCTTATCCTACCTGAATGTTTTTCCAATTTATTACATGCCTCGGATCATTCACATATTGTTTCAATATTGATACATGAAACACATTTTGCACCCTTATATGACTAGGTAATGCCAATCAATAGGCCACAGGTCCCACTCTTTCCAAAATTTGGAAAGGTCCATGGAACCTCGGAGCTAATTTGGCACAATAAGTCCACCTTAGAGTACTTTTATTGGGTTTGATTATCACATAGACATGATCACCCACTTCAAATTCCCAGTAGGTTCTCTTTTTGTACACATACACCTTCTGTCGATCTTGTGCAGCTTTCAGGTTCTATCTAATCCTTCTTACTTCTGATTCCATTTCAGCCAACATCTCTAGGCCAAGCATTGATTTGGTTCTTGGACTACTCCAGTTAATGGGCGTGCGACATTATCTCTTATATAAGGTTTCGAATGGACTCATTTTAAGAGACTTTTGGTAACCATTATTGTATGCGAATTCCACCAGGTGTAGATAGTCTTCCCTTTTCATTTGTTGTTGCATTACATACATGCGCAACACGTCTTCCAGGATTTGATTTACTAGCTTAAATTTTCCATCTATCTGTGGATGACACGCATTTATGAAATCAAATTGTGTTCCCAATCTAGTAAATAATGCCTTCCAAAAGGCTGAAGTGAGCTTCACATCCCTATCCGAGATGACTTTTTTTGGGATGCCATACAACCTAAACATTTCTCTCATGAAGATATTCACAATCTGCACCGTTTTGTAAGTGGACTGCATAGTTATAAAGTGGGTTGCCTTACTTAGCCTATCAACCACCACCATTATGGAATAATTATTCCTTCTTTTATCTTGGTAGACCAATAATAAAATATAATGATATAACCTCCCATTTCCATTCAGGTAAAGGTATGGGCTCCAAAAATCCTACTAGATGTTGGTGCTCCACTTTAACTTGTTGACATTATAGAATTTGTTTTAAATATTCAGCAATATTATTTCTTGTATCGGGCCAAAAATATACTTTACTGATTACTGTCAGAATTTTTTGGTATCCCGGGTGTCCATAATAATTACTGCAGTGATATTCATTAAATATCAACTCTTTCATGCTCATCTGATTTGGAATATATAATCTTCCTTTAAAGGTTAAATTTTTTTCCTTGTTAATCCCATAATCCAATGATTTTTCCTGTTTTTCTGCTTCCTTTGATTGCTACCATAAGAACTAGTATTCAGGATCTTTCTCAGCTTCTTCTTTTATCTGATCCTAAAATTTAAGTTCTACTTGATTAAAGTAGAGTTCATACACACAATGTAGTTTTCTATCCAAAGCATCGGCCAAAAGATTTTCTTTGCCTTTAACATGGTGAATGTCAAAATCAAATTCACTTAAAAATGTGTTCCACATTTGCAGACGAGCGTTCAAGTCAGCTTGCTTAAAATAGATATTTAAACTATGGTGATCTATCTTCAACACAAATCTCTTTCCCAATATGTAGTGTCTCCACACTCTGAGTGCATGCACTACTGCTATGAGCTCTAAATAATAATTTGGATATTGTTGTTCATGCTCCTTTAATTTTCTTGACACATAGGCAACAACCCTTCCCTCGTGGGATAAAATTTCTCCTACTCCTTCCTTACAATCATCGGTGCATACTTTAAATTCCTTGTTGGGGTCAGCTACCGTCAACATGGGGGTAGTAGTCAGCAAGTATTTTAACAACTCAAAACTAGTCTGACATTCACTGGTCCATCTAAACAATTTTCCCTTCCTATGAAAGGATGTAATAATAAAATAAATCTTCGATATTCGTTCAATGAAACATCTATAATATCCACCCAATCCCATAAAATAATGGATATCTGCCATGTTATCGGGTACTCACCATTCGATGATTGTCTTGATTTTCTTAGGATCTACTGCTATACCTTCAGTGGAAATGACATGGCCTAAGTATTCTATTTGTTCTTTGAAAAAGACACATTTTCTAAACTTGGCATACAATTGATGTCTCCTCAACATCTCCTGCACTAGCCCTAAGTGCTCCTTGTGCTCTTCCATGGTTCTTGAATAAATCAAAATGTTGTTAATAAATATAAGAACAAACTTGTCCAAAAAAGGGTGAAATATGCCATGCATCATACTCGTGAATGTTGTTGGTGCATTGGTTAAGCCAAATGGTAATACCACGAACTGTCAATTTATTGAGCTGCACGTAATCCATGCACATTCAGATGGTTCCATCCTTCTTCTTTACGAACAACACAGGTGCTCCCCAAGGATATACACTTGGTCAGATATACCCCTTATCCAATAGTTCTTGTAGTTTCATTATCAATTTTGTTAACTCAGGTAAACTCATCCAATATGGTGCTCTTGAAACTAGTGTTGTACTAGGGATTAGTTCAATAGTGAAATCAATGTCTCTTTTTGGGGGTAAACCTGGTACGTTTTCTAGAAATACATCCATGAAATCCTATACCACTGGTACATTTTCCAACAAACCTGGCATCTTTATTTTTATGCATTTACTCAACTGAGATGTTGTGATGGGACATAATTGTAAAGGTTTATTATTTCCTTGTAATTCTTGGTGTGTCCCATCTTCTGCTCTAAAGTATATAATCTTTTCCTTACAATCCACCAGAGACCAGTGTATTTCTAAAAAATCCATACCCAATTGTATGTCATAGGATCCCAAAGGTAGAATATTCAGTTCTACATTTAATTGTTGTTCTCCAATTTCCAAAGAACATTTTGGAACCTTGGCACAAACTCTTCTATTTATCCTAGTAGCGAGTTGTACCCGCTAGATGTTTTTGAATTTATGACTTTGTAAGTTACAATTTTCTGCTATTCAAGGGTTTACATAACTTAAACTGGCACCTAGGTCAACCAAAATAGAAACAATTCGTGAAAATAACTTACCTTCTAATTCTATCATTGTTGGTTGGTAGTCTTCTTGCCGGTCTTCTAGAGCTGCATTAAATCTGGGTGTATTTCGGGCCACATCCCTCACCGTAGAGGATTATTTCAAGTTAGTTCTTGTTTCATTTCTTCCACGTTGAGGGAAGTTCTTATAATAGTGTTCCTCGCCACACCCCCAACATTGTAGAGGAGGTTTCTAGGTTTGTCCATGTTTTGGCTTACTAGAAGCCTCTTTGGGTTTCTCTTCTGTAGGCCATTTTGTTTTCTGATGATTTCTTCCAAACATCTTACTTCATGAATTCCTTGCAGAATTCTTAAAATTACTAGACCTAGTATTTTTATAATTTGAATTATTTTTCTGCCCTTTTTTTGGCAGCCAACTTCTTCCTATTTCTCCTTTTGCCTTGCACTATTGGTAGCACATTCATGGTTTTCGAATTTCCTCATCCATTGTTCGTTCATTCAATAATTTGATTCGTTTATTCACGTGAGCAGGTACACTACTCAAAAACCTCAGAACTTTAGCCTTCTCATCTCTCAGGTAAGGCACATATCTTAATAAGGATGTGAACTTGGTTATGAATTCATCCATTGTCATCTGTCCTAGTCCTAAATCATGAAATCCTCAAGAATTTTCATCACATAAACATTCTATTAAATACTTACCCTTGAAATATTTTTGGAATTCATCCCATGTCACATTCTGGTCTTCGACACTTTGAACATTTTAAACTTCCTCCCAGCACAAGGTAGCTTTCTCCCTCAGCTGAAAAATGGGAAAAAAAGCTTTGAGGTTACTGCTATATTCATAAACCTGAAATTACTTGGTCATATTAATTAACCAAACCTCAGCCACTTCTATGGCTTCCCCATCAAAATTAGGTGGTTTGATTTTTTGAAACTCGCCCTGTAGTTCCAATTTTTGTTTCTTTATCTCTTGTTGATCGGACACATTACCAGATTCATCTTCATTTTAATTTTTGTTCTTATTTCTTCGTTGTGAATGACTCCCTTCTAGTCTGTAATTAGTTTTTTAATTATTTTTTCATTGTCGTTCATTTTATCCCTGAGTGTCCCTTTTAGGATTGGGTTGCACCATTCCTTGATTCTTCCTGTCAGAAAGGATTTTCAGTATCCTCTCCTGTTCTTGCATCAGTATTTCATTATCATTCCTTACTCGGACCATTTCTTCTTGTAGATTCGACAATGTACTCAGTAGTATACTTTTTTGATGTTGTTGTTCCTCCAAAATTCTACTAGTCTGTTGGTGTTGGTATACACTTAGTTGTATCCACATTTACGGATTCATTTCTAGATTGGTTTTGGGTGTAGGTTCCCCTGCATTACGGGGTACTTGATGCATAGATCCCCTTTTCATTATGTCCTTTCTACTTTCTGTGCATAATTTTACACGTATCAATTATTATTTATGTGACCCATTTGGGTCCCACCATATGAACACTGCTCTGATACCACTTCTAATATCAATATACATAAATAAATAAAATTTACTTTAACCCGTATTATCATGATTCCCTTTAATCTAATAAAGGTTAGCTATTTAACTTTAATCATAGATATTAAAATTATAGATTTAATTACCACATGCATATGTTATATAATTTGAATGTTCACATACGAATTCATAAACATGTCTTCTTAACCCTGTATTTAGGCATACCATGTATGAGCTTCATCAATTGGAAACCTAGCTATAACCTATGGTAAGCTTATATTCATATTCACGAAATTATTAGGCCCAGGGTCTCACAACGTTGTTTTGTCGAGTTATTATTTTAAGCTTAGTAGTACATTCGAAAAGAATTTGATTGAATATTTTTAACCTACCCCTATCAGGTGTTAAATGATTTGGGATTGGATATGATGTGTTGTACTTCACAAATATTCTTTACTTGGTTTACATTAAAATTTTATGAAATTTGTCGACCCTTTGATCGTTGGATCAATTATGTGAGATCTACAGTTGATATTTTTTGGTACTGGGTTAGGGTATTGACCACCCTTACAACTCACTAGATTTGGATCAGGACCTAAGTGATAGCTCAAATTTCAAAGTGTTCAAAAGTGTGTCATATGTGAGCGACTGGATAGATCTTATCTTCTTGATTCTAGCATCATGAACAGTTCAAAAAAATGACACCATATGAAGAAGTTATCACGCTTTGAAAAGTACAATAAACTACAAATTTTGACATTTGACCAGAGTTGACCAGGTTTTTGAAAGGTCAACAAAAAATAATATTCTAGGGAATATTCCCTAGAATACTCCTTCGTGGCCAATTGTAGACTGACATATGGCGTGATATTATTGATTGAGGATGTACGTTGTGTTTTATGGGCCAATCAGTGGGTGACACGTGGCCAACCCTGAAGCCGCCACGTATCCCCCAACTTCCATGGGAAAATTATTGAGGAGGTCAAAGGAATTGAACCCCCGACATCACCTTGGCTAGCGAGCGCACGTGCCAACATGCCACTCAAGTGTTAATTAATATTATAGTGCAAAACATAAATTTAATGTATAGTGTGATGGCGTTTGGGGGTTGGGGACCATCGGTGGTACCAACCCACTAGCGCTCCCACGTGTGTTCACATTGCAAACAATTAAATGCAACTGGAGTTTGGATAAGTGTTAACCCGACAACAATAAAATTGCAACGATTAACCATTTGCAATAGTTTTCACATGGCCACAATAAAATGTCAACTCTGCAGAGTTATCGCCAACTCAACCAGAGTTTAAACAACATTGCAACCATAGTTTAAGCCTATAGTTCTACCTATCTGACGATTATGCAACCGTGA
Source organism: Pinus albicaulis (assembly GCA_034641835.2). Lineage (NCBI taxonomy): Eukaryota > Viridiplantae > Streptophyta > Pinopsida > Pinales > Pinaceae > Pinus > Pinus albicaulis. The sequence continues at coordinate 959,242,567 of CM076583.1, read as the reverse complement.
TTTTGGGGTGCATGTGCCCAACCCAAACCGTTACATTTAATGCTAATTGATATTTCGGCAGACAGTTGGAAAAGTGAGCCATTTCTAGTGGAGAGCTATTTTGACTCCAGTTAAGTGGAGTCCTCCACATTTAGTGGAGCCTTCCTAGGTGTAACTGGGAAAATGAGTTGGAGACTCAATTTTCGACCATTTAGAGTGAAAAAAGAGTAATTATTAGCTAATGTTAGCATTATAGAGCTACTGGTGAGGTTTTCAGAGCCCTTTGAGGACTTCTCAGTGTGATTTTTCTTTAGAAAAGTTCCAAGGGCCACGAGGGCCATGAGGAGCCACCGGGAGAATGAGGCATAGCTAGTGTAGCCAGAGACCATTCTCAGCAAACCAATAGTCTATTATGGCTATATTGAACCTTATGAATCTAATGGAAGGATTTTCAGAAGCTTTTGGAGATTTCTGAAGGCCGATATGCTTCAGAGAATTTTTCAGCGAGCCTAGAGCCACAAGGTGCCACCAGGTGTTCGAGGCATAACAAAAGCAGCCATAGGCCAATTTCAGCAAACGAATAGTCATTTATTTCTATATTAGACATTCTAAATCCAATGGATGGATTTTGAAAGCCATTTGGAGACTTATATATCCAAATAAGCCACAATGAAGTTTCGAGGAGCCTATGGCCACTAGTGGATGGAGGCCTAGATTGGGGAGCCAACGCTCATTTGGAGAAAATGAACAGTCTATTTTGGATGTATGATATATACTAGAGATATCAGAAAAGGTTTCATGGACAGAAAATGACTTCTAAGAGATTTTGTGCCGCAAAGAAGCTCAGGGAATCTTAAGGACACCGAGAGAAGAGGTCAAGTCTAAGGGAGCCTAGGTCCATTTCCAGAGACTTAGAAGTCAATCCATGGGTATGATGGTATTATAAACTCATTGGTACAACTCAAATAACAATTTTAGTTGAGTATGAAACTTGTAAAAGAAATTTTCCATCTTAATCCCAAAGGGCCAAGTCAATTGACGAAGGCTCAAGGGGATGTAACCGAAGATATACGGGTGAACTCCTTTATTAAATTTTTTGTTATGTGTTGTTGGTATATTTTCTATAATTTATGCTTGTTTTACATGCTTTTAATCAACAAAAACAAATATTTAATTCCTCACACATAAGGCCTGAAAATAGTTAAAACACATACACCTGTATCAAGAATTCAATTCCGCACAATCAAGTATAAGAAAGATATTAGTTTGTTTAATTGAATGGGAGCTGATTGCATAGCATAAAAATTCAGCCACCCATTACAAATAAGGTTGGTATCAGAGCACTAGGTTGATTTTTTGACTTGAAGGGTGTTTAACTGTTTCAAAAAGTGGATGCTTAAAGAAGAGATACAAGATGCAAAGAAGAGCTTGAATCTACATCCAAATTGTTAAGAAGCTTTGTCAAATTATTTTGAAGCTTTGTGAATTGTTGTTTAAGTTCTTTAACTCATTTAAATAATGATGACAAATTAATCAAGTGAGGCTTCTTAATCCTCCTCCTTTGCAAGACTCTTTGATAAAGAGATGAAACAAGACTTCTACATCCTCAAGGATATGGTGCAAAGTCTGTATGAAGATGTAAGGGAAAGCACTATAATTCATGAGAAATTGGTTTCCATGAAGCAAGAGAAAGAAGGACTTATTCAAAGAATGCATGAGATGAATATGCAGCTCCATTATGCCCAAGAGGCCTTAACCAAGCACATGCTTGAAGAAAAGGTAAATCATTCAAATTCCTCTTCAGATAGATGTGTAGGTTCATTTGAAAAAAAAACTAGAGGTATAGGGTCCCAATTGATTTTAAAAATGGGCTATGAAGGCAAGGGTCTGGGAAAACATGCACAAGGCATGGTTGAGCCTATTATTGTTGAGAAAATTCATAATAATTTTGGTCTAGGCTATGGACAACCTTATGGTGAAAACTCTACAGCCATGAAGGCACTTGAGAGAGTTCCAAGAAGAACTTTTGTTGCAGGTTCAAACCCAAAAACATTTCAAGATTGTATTCAAGATAAATGCCATTGTTTGAAACCCATGTTGTAGCAAGATGTTGGTAGACATGCAGCTTATGGCGAGAAAGAAATTTCTGATAGCTATCAAGACATGAACACTGATGTTGGTCTTCAAAAGAGAGTTGGAACCTCTTCAAGTTAATCTCTACAAGACGGTAAAAAATATGGACATGAAAAACAACATTTGAGGTAAAATTCTTCCCATAATCAAGTCTTTTATGACTATCTTAAGCATGACAAATGTGCATGCATGAACAGGAGAAAATTTTTTGTTCATATTGTGGTTTGCATAAGTATGAAGTTTCAAAATGCTGAAAGAGAATGAAGGCGTACAGGAAACAGTCAAAGAAAATGTGACTTGAACAAAAGATGCAAAATATTTTCACACATTTCTAGAAGAAGGGATATCACATTGCCTAATGTTGGGCATTTTATCCAACCAATCATCCAAAGCATTTGAAGCAAGAGGATAAAATGATTAGTGAGAATGGAACCAAAGATTACATCATCGATGTGCGTCCAGATGATTCACAAGAAGAATATGTTCAACTGGAAAAATCACCATGGAAGTGGCTTGGTAAGAAGTGGTTTGATTTCTTGACCTAGTAAGAGATACATTCCTCTATAAATAGATGCCAATTTCAGTCATGTATGCATGAATTTCTGTTGAATGTATGATAAGTTGTAGCAGAGGATCACAACTTGTATGATGTAAGATTGCATGTGAATGTTGTTCAGTTGAAGGCATTTCTTTTTTTTGCAAAATTTCACCATGGAGGTGTAAAAGATGGGTATGTTACTCACTTATGTTGCAACAACATCATTTAGTTCAGCTCTTATTGTCACCCACATGTGTTTTTTGGATTATGTACTTGTTTGTACTTTTAAGCAAGAGTTGAAAGTGTACATGTGCTTGAAAGTTTGTATGTGTAAATAGCGAACTTGTAAATAGGTTCATTGTACATGGATACATGCAAGAGTGTTGTCAATATGTATCATGTTGTTTATCGACTTGTGTCGATTGTGTCGCACATGTTTGTCAACTTGTGTCTATTGTGTTGCACACATTTCATTTCATCTTGTGTCAATTGTATTGCACATTTCATGTCGACTTGTTGTTGATGTCATATGTTTTATGACTTATGTTTGAGTCAAAGGTGTTTTTTGATTGTGAGTTGATAGATGGATACACCAATGTGAAATGAGGATCGCCATGTATTTGATGTTACAGTAAGGTGACAATCATTGCTTTGAAGAAGCAAAAAGAGGTGGTCTTCATTTCAATTATTGCTTAAGATTTTCTCTTCAAGATTGATGTGTGTTCTTATGACATGATGTTGCAGGAAGTTTGTAGTCCATTCAGTTAGAAGTGGACAAGATGCAAAAAAAAATTTCAGCCATTGCAGAACAAGCTGGTATTTTTTATGACGTCAAGAGTTCGCTCATCTTGCGAGCTTAATTTGGAGAGTGGATTTCCAAAATAGAGCTTATATGCCATAGTTGCAAGAGGGACTTCAATTTCAGTGGGAAGGCTAACAGTTTGCTAATCACATAGAGAGATAAGTCATACAACAAGGTGTGTATCATTTTACAGCAACCATCAATGTTGAAGTGGGTCAGCATCAGCAAGAGAGCAGTGGTCAAAAGACATAGTCAGTTGCGGTGCAAGGCATGTCAGGGTGATTTTCAAAGAGACTTGTCAAGTAAAATCAATGGATATAACTTGAAAGCAGCAGATTGTTGAAGCTCAAGGTAGATAATCATTAGATTTTGTGGGTCGAAAAGCTCTTCAGTGGGAAGGAGTGATCAGATTTGGATCAGGACATAAGTGATAGCACAAATTTTGAAGTGTTCAACAGTGTGTCGAAAATGAGCAATTGGATAGATCTCTTCTTCCTGATTTCGGTGCCGTGAATGGTTCAAAAAAATTACAGTGTATGAAGAAGTTATCGCATTTTGAAAAGTCTAGTAAACTGAAAATTTTGACATTTGACCAGAGTTGACTGGGTTTTTGAAAGGTCAACAAAAAAGAATATTGCAGGGAATATTCCTGGAATATTCCTTAGAATATTCCTCATAATATTCCTTCTGGGCCAATTGCAGGCTGACATATGGCATGATATTATTGATTGAGGATGTACATTGTGTTTTGTGGCCAATCAGGTGGTGACACACGGCCAGCTCTGAGTCCACCATGTGTCCCCCAAATGGAATGGAAAAATTATTGAGGAGGTCGTAGGAATCGAACCTTGACCTCTCCCCACCTAGCGCGCCCACATGCCAACACTCCACACAAGTGTTAGTTAACCTTATAGTGCACGACATAAATTTAATGTATAGTGTGATGACGTTTGGGGGTTGGGGACAGCTGACGGTCCCAACCTGCTAGCGGTCCCACCTGTGTTCAGATTTCAAATAGTTAAATGGAACCGGAGTTTGGATAAGTTTGAACTTGATGGCGATAAAACTACAATGATTAACCGTTCACATCAGAGTTGACATGGCCATAATAAAATTTTCACTCTGCGCAGTTATTTCCAACTCAAGCAGAATTTAAACCACATTGCAACCATAGTTTAATCCTACATTTCCATCGATCTAACGGTTATGAAATCATGATTTGGGGGTGCATGTGCCCAACCCAAACAGTCACGTTTAATTCTAATGGCTATCTCGGCAGATAGTTGGTAAAGCATGCCATTGCTGGCAGAGAGCTATTTTGACTCCAATTAAGTGGAGTCCTCCACATTTAGTCGAGCTTTCCTAGGTGTAACTGGGAAAATGAGTTGGAGACTTAATTTTCGACCATTTAGAGTGAATGAAGGGTCATTCTTAGATAATGTGAGCATTATGGATTTGGTGAGGTTTGTAGAGCTAGCTGAGGAATTCTAACTGTGATTTTTCTTCAGAGAAGTTCCAAGGGCCACTAGGGCCAGCAGGAGCCAGCAGGAGAATGAGGCATAGCTAGAGTAGCCAGAGACCATTCACATCAAATCATTAGTCTATTCTGACTATATTGAACCTTATGAATCCAATGGAAGGATTTGTAGAAGATTTTGGAGACTTATGAAGGCCGAGATGCTTTAGAGAAGTTTTCAGTGAGCTGAGAGCCACATGGTGCCACCAGGTGTTGGAGGCATAACCAGAGCAGCCAAAGGCTAATTTCAGCAAGAGAATAGTCATTTCTGACTATCTTGGACACTCTAAATCCAATGGAGGTATTTTTCATAGCCATTTGGAGACTTCTAGAGCCAAATAAGCCACAGGGAAGTTTTGGGGAGCCGAGGGAAACTAGTGGATGGAGGCATAGATTGGGGAGCGAGAGCTCATTTGGAGAAAATGAATAGTCTATTTTGGATGTCTGATATGCTGGAGACAGTATAAAATGTTTTAGGGATAGAAAATTACTTCTAAGAGATTTTTTTCCACAGATAATCTCAAGGAATCTTAAGGACACTGAAAAAATAGGTCAAGTCTAAGGGAGCCTAGGTTGATTTACAGAGACTTAGCAGTCAATCCAGGGTATGATGGTACTATAAACCCATTGGTACAGTTCAAATAACCATTGGAGTTGATTAGAAAACTTGTAAAAGAAATTTTCCATCTTAATCCCAAAGGGCCAAGTCAATTAATGAAGGCTCAAGGAGACGTAGCCCAAGACATACGGGTGAAATCCTTTATTAAATTTTATGTTATATGTTGTTGGTATATTTGTTGTAATTTATGCTTGCTGTACATGATTTTAATCAGAAAAAAAAGAAGAAGAAAAAAAAGAAAAAAGAAAAAAAAAAAATTTCCTCATACATAAATCTTGAATATAGTTAAAACACATACATTTGTATCAAGAATTAAGTTCCACACAATCAAGTATAAGCAAGATATTTATTTGTTTAATTGAATGGGAGGTGCTTGCATAGCATAACAAGTCAGCCACCCATTTCAGATCACCAACCCTAATAATTTTTTTCATTCAGCTCTCGTGAGGCTGGAGGTGCCTTCTAAGAAACCTCTCTGCTGCCTCCACTACTGCTGCCTAGTTTCTTTCTCACGCCATCAGCAAAATTTCATTCATTACGCCCTATGACCAGGTATTGAGACGAACCTTTCGTGATCCGTCCAAGTATTTTAAGAGATTATTGTGTACTCTATCAATCGTTTTATTCTATGTTTCATTTTTCTATAACAAATTTTTTTTTTTTCACCTCGTCTTTCTGTTTAACACTTATAATATTTAGTACTATTCTGAGTTTTCTCTTTTGGTGAATTTACAGTGGGCCTTGACCTAGTTTAAGGGTTGTGTTAATTGTATATACTTGGCCCTTTTGTTATTTTTACTTTGGCTATAAATAAGGTATTCTTGGGTCCAACCCGAGAAGGATTTTTCTTAACCTGACATGGTTCTTATTTGTATATTCACAATGTTAGTTTGTTATGAAACTTGGCTTGTTAAGTTCATTTCGGCATAGAGCTTGATCATTATTATTTTAGCTTCTCTCTTTTGGTTGTATATAGTTATGTATTCAGAACTCTGAATTTCTCTTTGGACATCTATACTTGAATTCAGGTTTCTTAGTACGTTTATAGTGTTTTAGTTTATTATTGGTTATCTACATTTATCTCTATAATTTCTCGTTCCGACATGGTATGATTTCTACTTATTTTCAATAATATAATTCTATATATAGTTTGAGTCTTTTTGAGGCTTATACTCATGACCATAAGAATTTTTACAAATTTTTTGGGTCATATATCCTCATGACAAAATTATCATAAATGTTATGAGAAAATTGATATTTTTTACTTTATTCTGTTTTTTTTGGTGAATTTTCTATGCTCCAGTTAATAATGAAAATTGATGTCGATACCATCATATCTTCTGAGTTACTTGTATAACCCTTGTCCATGTATAGGATATAATAGTGAAATGAAATGACTTGTTCTATCCAAGGTTTCTACTCTTGACTAAACTAACAGTTTTCTACCTTATTACAGGTTTTGTAGTTTTATTTTCGGTGTGTTTCCTCTATATATATGCTAAAACCAGACTTCCCTTATACAAATGAGAGTACCCTTTTTCTGAGGATAAAGTGTAAATTTAAATCTTTACCAACAGGTTACTAATCATACCATTCTCCATATATCAAATACATATGGAAATCGACAGGCATAGTTTCCTATTATTAAAATGTAAACACATTTGTGTAACCAGATAAGGAATTGATAAACACATTTACTTCTTCTGGCTTTAATTTCATTTTTCATTATTTATAAAATCATCTATTTGTCCAAACAAAAATTTAATAGATAGTTTTTCTGAGTCCTTAATTTTCAAGTAGACGGTTTACTTATCTCACTTTGGAAATCGTTGATGATGTCATCCCTACCATGAGAGAGGTTATTATGTCCTCATCCCCCCCCCGCCCTGATCCGCACCAGAGCAGGGGATATTTAGCCATAATTCTGGTTGAGAACTCAGGACCTCTAGTCTATTACTCTTTTCTTTCTAGAATTCAGGGTTGCTGAGTTTCCACCGGTCACCACCAACTCTGGATTGACTCTCTCTCTTCCTATCTAAATGTTTTTCCTTCAGTCACAAAATCTCTTTTCCTAATTCGGATGTGCCTTTTATCCTCAGAGGAAAGGTAACTATCTTTCACTACTTTTTCCCAACTACTTTTAGATCTTGGAATACTTTATCATTAGTCTTTTATGGAAAAAATTCCATCAAGAATTTTTATTCAAAACATAATAACCATATTCATTCATTTATCTCATTAAAAAAAAATATGTATAATCTCCTTTAAAAAAAATTAACAAAATAGTTTGAAACTAATCTAGCTTCCATATAAACCTTTATGAAATAATAATGTGTAATAGTGTAGTTACGGGTGAAAATGTGAAGTTCGGTTACACTTTTTGCCCTTTTTCGAGAAAAAAAATCCATTTTTTTCTATTCTTCAACTTTCTGCAAGCCAAAACAATTTTTCTATTTAGAATTTCATTTTGTGATAAAAATAAAAGTTGTCAGAAATTTTATTAGATTACTATTACTTATTTTTTGAAATTTTTTTATACACATCTGATATGTCAACTTAGCATTTCTTTGAGTGTGTATTTTTTAACAATCAAAGGATTCATAAGAAGTCATGTTAATACACACTGTTGTATTATTTTAAACTTTGTGTTTTTGAGAAACAAAATGTGTTACAACAATCTAGAGAGAGTCTACCTCGGTTTCATTATATTTACAAAGCCAATGGATGTATATCATAATTACTAGAATTTTTTGAACTGGTCCAATATGAAAAGACTGCATATTTTTAATATGTTTCACGATGCACGAAATTTCTTAACATATAAGTTATAAACTAAAAATCTAAAAACTACCCATTACATACAACGGACCAATGTAATGCACCATAATTTTTTCTATTTTTTTTATAGTGTATTTTGGAACATAAAAAATTATTAATTCACTGAATCATAATGACCTTCAGAAATTGTTTGCACCCGTTTTATTACAAATAATTAAAATTAGTAAATATTTATGAAATTCCATAAAAGTTATGTTTCCTGAAAGTGATTGAATTCTAAAAATGCTTGTCTTGGTTCTGGCAGTTAATTCAGAATGTTTCATGGAGTTTAATCAGTCAAAAGTTGAAGATATGTATTCAGATCTTGGCTCTGTGTAATTTCTAACGTGTTAGTTCGATCGAACTCTTAAAAAAAGTCCAGCTGAATTATTTTTTGCGTCGATGGTCTGTCAAGTCTAACGACATAAAAGTTCAGCTGATTTTTTTATACAAGTTCGGCCTAAATTTTACCCGACTTTCTGTCAGCCGGAAAATATCACGAAGCCCCTCCAAAAAAACATTTCGTGACAATATAAATTTCTGCGAAAACATTTAGTATTTTTGTATATTTTTTCACACTTGGTCTAATTTTACAGGGCCTTGGTCTGATTTGGCAAATAATTGTTTGGGGTTTAAGGACTTTTCTAGGAGGTACATTCAAAGGAAATTTTTGCAAGGGATTGTTTTGGGTTTAAGGACTTTTCTTGGAGGTACATTCAAACGACATTACATTCAAAGGACATTTCTTGGAGGTATGTGATACATTTTTTGGATTTTTTTGGGCTTCATTTTTTTTGAAGGTATGGATTTGGGCTTAATTTCCATTTTTTTCAAAGGTATGGTTACAAAGGTCTTCTTCTAATTTTGCAAAGAATTGTTTTGGGTTTAAGGACTTTTCTTACAGGTACATTCAAAGGACATTTTTGCAAAGGAATGTTTTGGGTTTAAGGAATTTTCTTGGAGGTACATTCAAAGGACATTACATTCAAACGACATTTCTTGGAGGTATGTGATACATTTTTTGGATGATTTTTAGGCTTCATTTTTTCCTGAGGGTATGGACTTGGGCTTAATTTTCATTGTTTTTGAAGTTATGGATTTGGGCTTAATTTTCATTCTTTTTAGAGGTTTTGGGATTAGTTTTATAATGACTCTTTTTAGGCTTAATATTCAAAAGACATTTTTTAGAAGTATTTTTTAAAGTGATATTTTTATAGAGGCTTTTTTTATTTATTTTTTAAAGTGGCATTTTTTAAGAAGTTGGAATTAATTTTCAATGGACATTTTTTGGAGGCATTTTTTGAAGTGAAATTTTTTTAGAGTACATGTTTTGGGTTGAATTAAATATTTTTTAATGATTTTTTAAAATGAGTTTTTCTATAACCTTTTAAATGAATTTTTTTTGTAGGACTTGGAAGGAAATATTTTGAGCTTTGTTTCACTTTTATCAGACATTTTTTTCTTGGATTTTTTAAAGTAAGTGTTTTGGATTGAAGTATGTATTTTTTGCAAAATTTTTAAAATGATTTTTTTTTTAAATTAAATCGTTTCTGATGTTTTTTTTAATTGAGTTTTTGTCTAAATTTTTGAAGGAAATTTTTTGAACTTCATACTCTATTACCATGGTAAATCAAAGAAATTGTACGAGAAAATATGATCGAAAAAGAGACCATGAGGAATGTAGAGAAGAGATGAGAGAATCTCGCAAAAGAAAGAGAGAAGAACTCTCAAATATTGAAGGGGAAAATCAACCTCAACTAGAAGTTGAAGCAGGTATGTAAATGTAAATATTATGAATTTGATATATTTAAAATTTTCCTAGTGTAAAATGTGAAGCTTAATTTTTATTTTATGAAATAATTTGAAAAATATTTTGCAATGTAAACAGAGAGAGAGATTCCTCAAAACAAGAAGTGAAAGATATATTGAACCAATGATTGAAGATGGTGAAAATGTTGAAAGAAATTCAAGTGAAGAAATCGAATCACAACGTATGTACACACACACACACACACACACATATGTGTTGAACACATGCACGTATTGTTGAAATTATACATATTTATTAATTTAGTTATTTATTGAATATGTAAACTTATTATGTACTAGTCATTCGAATATGTACAGATGAAATCAATGTCCATGATGAGATTTTAGAAACTTTGGACACTTAGACATATGGAGATAAAAGAGTTGACCATATTATACGATATCGTGTTAACCACAATTTTGATACGTACTTCATCAAGGACAATGTGACAGTTCAAGCCCAAATGTTGAAATTTCTCCTATCATTAAGAAAATTAAAATAAGCTATGACTTTATTGGGTATTCGAAAATCAACAAAAGATTAAAAAATGAAGGAAAATGTGATACAAATTATAAATAGTGGTATATATTCAATTAGAAGATATAGACAGAAAAATGTTTCATTTTTACGTAGAGAAATACATATGGCAGTGGTTTCATCAAGTACTAAAGAGAATTTCTTGGTAAAATATATGGGACGAGCATTAGGAACCTCATGAAAAAAATTTGCACAAACATCAGAAATTTCGGTTGCAAATAGATGTAAATGATGAACTTGCTTGTTGGAGAGCTATTTGTAGGCAACCATACAAAGGTAGACTTGGAGAAAATGTTAAAAAAATAATATATGAATATTGGAAGAAAAAATCACGTGTTCCGCCAAATGAAAAGGATGTGATGCGAAGAAGAATAACACGAAATCAGTATGAAGAACATAAAAAAATGTTTCTTAGAAACCCCTCCAATAAAGTTGTTCAACAAGTTCAAAGAAGAGAATCTTGAAATTCATGTCTCAACCAGTGCTTTTTTTCAACAAAAACCATGGTATGTAAAACCTATCACCGTACGTGACACTTCTTGTTGTCATTATCATGTGGAATTTTAGTTATATTATGACACATTCCTTAATTTTGTAGAGCATTTTGGAAAGATTCACCTCCTTCCACTATTCTTGATTTCATATCTCAAATTCTATGCGAAAGACAAAGCATGAACTATTTTACGAAAATAAATGTGTTGGTGGTAAAAAATGCGATGATTATGGAAATTTGGCTAAATTTAAAAAAAAAATATCGTATTGATATAAATTATCAATCATTGTCCAACATGAAAGTGAAATGGAAGAGATATGAATATATCCTTACATCGATTCAAGGTGCAAATAGTGTTAAAAGAATTGAATTACGAGAAGAATATTTTTTTGTGATAGAATTTTTGAGAAAGTTTGAGGCAGAAATTTATAAATAAACCAAGCATTCCCATAGAGCTCGATGGAAAGACTTGAAATTCAAAAAATCTCGTGAATTTTTTCCACCAGGGACCATTTTTTCAGTAATTGATTTTGCATAAAACTACACATTTGTTCCACAAAAATAAATTCAAGGTGAATACTACCATTCTAACCAAGTCTCCATGCTCGTCCATATTCTATATAGACATGATGAACAAAATGTTGATCATATAGAAAGAATCAGTGAAAATCAACATGTTATTAAAGAATATCACTGTTATATTAGTGACGATCATACACATGATACATATTTTATACAACATTGTTTTGGGAAGATTTATGATTCCTTGAAAATTTGTGGAATAAGATCCAATGAACATTGGATATGGTCAGATGGATGCGTAGGTCAATTCAAATCTGCATGACCATTCTTTTGGCTGTTTTTTCTTCTTAAGAAAACTTTCATTAAAGATTGTTGGAATTTCTTTGAGTCTGGCCATGGAAAAGGAGAACATGATGCTGTAGGGGCATGCATAAAATGAGAACTTTGAAGATATCAAATAAACCCCTTTGCCAGCCGACTTGTGGATGCTAAAGAAGTTGTTCAATGGTACATTGCTACTCTAATCCATGAGACTAACTGATCAAGGCAAGTGCAAAGGTACATTCCATTTAATTTTTATTGCATATCTAATTTTAAGCAGTGTACATTTATCACAATGATTATCTTTGATGGTATTTTGATATCATATTTACATTCTTCTTTGAAATTTCCATATAATTTTTTTAGTATATCAGATCAAGATGTAGATAGATCAGTTGGAAATGATGTTGAAACAATAAAAGGGACTCGAAAATTGCATTCAATTAAAACAAAGTTGTCCACAAATGTGTTTGCATTGGATAAAAGAAAATATTCTTGTTTTTTTCATGTTTGCATAGACAACACAGAATCCAACGACGTTTGTGAAAACAAAATATATGTAAAATATTGGAAACATACAGAGCTAAATACAAAGGGGAAAATTTCAGTTGCAATGTTTGGAGAAATGCAATCAGAGGAGACTACAATATCATCTGATGGTGATCGAGTTTCTGATCTTGTTAGAGAAGGTAACATTTGAATTTCTTTCAAATGATAGAGATCGAGAAATAAATTTAAATACATAAGTTTGTTAAGTTTGTTTTATTGTGCAGGAGATGTTTTTGTTGTAATTTTACCAAATGACAATGATGAAAATGTGAAGTATTATTTTATGTGTTACACTAAACGAAAAATGAAATTATTGAAAAACTATAATGATCACGGGTTCCCATATGAAAGAGGATCTATTGTACTGAAATGTTATTTTTCCAAACAAACTAATCAAAGTGGGGATTTTTTTTTACTTTGAATACTATGAACCTAATGTCATAAGTTGTCAATATAGTCACTTGGTGTGTGCAGCACGAATAAAGTTAATAGAGGTTGAATCAAAGAGAAAAACGAAAATTAAGAAATGGAAAATGTCAAAATCCGATCATGAATGGATCATTGAAGATGGCATTCCATTGGAATTTTTTTGATTGAACTATTCAAAATTTTCTTCTCTTTGAATTCATGTTTTAGAACTTCCAGAACTCAACTAAAAATTGAGCTGCCTTGTTATGTTATCTGTGCAAGTGTTTGCACATGTACATTGCTTTGGTACATGCATACTCTAGTATCAACTGAAAGTAGTTTTTCTAGACATGAATTGATTAAAAATGTTGCATGTATTGGATATATATATATATATATATATATATATATATATATATATATATATATATATATATATATATGTTCTAGAATGCAATTAACTGAAAATAGCTAATTCTATTGGCATTGATGAAAAATGTTGAAACTTACTGGATATATATGTTCTAGAAAGCAATTAACTATTCAAATAGATTTTCTATGTGCATTGATGAAAAATGTTGCACGTAATAGATATATATACATTATAGATTGCATTTTTTAAATTTTATGATTGTTTTCAACACATCTAACAAGACCTAGAATCTTATGATTATATATATATATATATATATATATATATATATATATATATATATATATATATATATATATATATATATATTGTACTTAAATCGTTTTATCGTATATATTCAAACATCTATAAAATCATTTCTACATGTACATATATTCATGTGAATTTTTTTTGTTTCGAAAATGACAACTTGAATTTTAAAAACAAAACATAATATCATAATCACATTACAAATGTAGTTCAACCATCCAAAACATGAGTTTTAAAAACTTTTTGATTATATCACAACATTACTTCACATGCCATGCCAATTGTAGTTAAACTATCCAATAAAAACATTTAACATTATATCACATGCCAAATGTAGTTCAACCGTCCAAAACTTAAGTTACAAAAACAAAACAAATTATAACACAACATTACTTCACATGCCAAATGTAGTTCAACCATCCAAAACTTATTTTTTAAAAACATTATATATCACATTCACATGTACCAAATGTAGTTCACATAAAATATGTCCAAAATTTGTAGATCTCACAAGTATCAAGTATCAAGTTATATATGACTACATCTAGATAATATATAAAAAGTAAATTTAAGACTAGAAATCTATTGAAAATATAAAGTTTCACGTGTGCATGTGCATCATCCATCAAATACAGATGGATGTAGTGTCTTTCCCAACAAAGTCTCAATCTACGAGCTATCTTGCGAAGCATGGGGAACCTGTACACAATGTGCACAAACATTAAAATTTGATGTTTTAAAATTGTGTAAGAATATATAGAACTTCATGTAAAAAAAAAAATATAAAAAAAAATCATGCAATACCTCATGAGGTTCCCTCTCCATTTGATCTAAAAATGGAAGTATTTTTAAATGCTGGAAATGCTGTGCAAAGTATCCATTTCCATTTAATTAAATGTGTGCAAAATTCTCCATGTCTTTCAAGTTAAACAAAGTGTATTTGGTAACTGTTTCTGAGTTTATGTGTGAGATAATGTTAATTAATTTTACAGTTTAACATATCATATTAGCAATACACAACATCATAACTTCAACATAACATAACTTAGATATTTGGTGAGCAGTTCACCCGTCCTGGGCTATGTCTGTTGGACCAAGCCTCCCAAATTGGCTTGTCCTCTTGTATTAAAATGCTCCAAAATGATAATACAAGTTTAAAAGTGCCTCAATAGGAAAATATAACTGTAAATACAGATTCCAAAGACATGAAAATGCTAAAAATTCCTTTCCATATACACTAAACAGTGAAACATTACCAAATACAGCGCCTTCTTCAGCAAGGCCCTGATGGCTCTTTGAACTCCTTTGAAGCTTTTCGGGCTCTAAAAGTTATCAAACAATTCTAAAAACTCTTCCATTAGGTCAATAAGGTATAAATTAGCTGAAAATGGTTTTTTGTTCTCCTCAAACAGTGAGGTACAACTCAATACAACTCCATTTCCCCTATGGCCCTGATGGCTCTCCAAGCTTCCTTGAAGCAAACATGGCTATATAAAACCTCTAATACCTCTGGAACTTGTCCCAAACACTCAAAAATTCTCATAATACCCAAAATTGACGAAAATTTCATCCAAATTGGTCCAATATTGAAGAAGTTATGACAAAAACAATATTATGCCCAATGTCAAGTAAAAAACCCCACTAAATGTGGGAGAACTAGAGTTAATCCATCTAATTTGGCAAAATCCGTTGGAAATAGTGGACCTGCTCCAGAATGGAGGAACTTCTTGGAGTGATATTAAATGTTAGAGCGGTTGGCCACATGCCATAACCCACCTAAACCGCAAACATTAATTGTTTTAAACAAACTTGTGGCATATAATGTTTAAACCTCATGTTCACATCTAGATTTAATGTTAACGGTCTAACCGTTTGACTGTTGGTTTGAAGTTGTCTCGCCCCCGGTCTTTTGGTGAGGCCACATTGGATGGGGGCTAGCCCTTTAAAAATTTGCCCATTTTTAATTCAAACATTAAATAAGCCCTCGAACCATAACATATTAAGAACCATATTTATAGCTCGGCTGGTCGAGCACGTGCATTGCGTGTGGGAGGTCCCGTGTTCCAATCCTATGGACTCACAATTTTTTTTTACATAGCCACCATTTCTCCAACTAGGGGGCCATGTGGCGGCCTCCAGGCCTGCCACGTGGTAGCCCGTAATTGGTCAAAAAATGAAAAGTCAAACCAACCACGAATAAACATGTGCCACTTGTCACCATCTGATACACCCACAAGGAATATTCCCAGAATATTTCAAGGAATATTCCTAGAATATTCTTTTTTTAATAATTTCCAAAGTCAAAGTCAACCCTGGTCAAACTGGATTTTTGAAGGTTACTGAAAACTTCAAACCTACATAAATTTCACATACGATGTCAGATTTGAGCGTCATTCATGGTGCCAGAATCACAACGATGAGGCCTATCTGGTCGTTCAAGTTGCAAGTGATTTTGAACACTTTCAATTTTGAGCTTTTTCCATAGCTTGGACTTGAGCTCCTGATCACACCTCCCAAATGAGAAGCTTTTGGACCCCAAAAGCTCACTGAAATGCTGAAACTGAACTGTACAACAAATGAGAGAATAACAACATCCTCTTCTTTTCAGCCTCCAAAACTTTTCCTTGCATGGCAAGTGATTTTTGAACTCAAACTAGAAAGAAATTCACTCCTCCCTTCACTGATTCTTATCCTCCTATAAAGAGCTGCCCTTTTTGTAGTCACTTAGAAAATTACTGGCTAGAAAATTGCAGAATAAATCTAAACATCAAGTCCTAAATGGACTACAAGATTCTTGTAAAATCCTGTCACAAGAATGCACATCAATCTTGAAACAAAAATCTCATGCAAAATTTGAAATGAAGATCACCTCTTCGCTCCTTCAAAGCATTGATTGTCAGTGTTCTGTAACATCAAATATATGGTAATATTCTTTTCACAATGGTGTATCCATCTATCGATCCACAATCGACAACACCTTTGAATCAAGCATAAGTCGTGCAACATACGACATCAACAACAAGTTGACATGAAATTTGCTATACAATTGACACAACCATCAATGTAAAAAGTGTGCACAAAATCAACGCAAGTCGACAAACATGTGTGACACAATCGACACAGGTTGATAAAAAACAAGATACATCTTGAAAAACACATGTGTATGTATCATGTACAATGAACTATTTACAGTTCACTATTTACACATACAACTTCTATGTACATGTGCAACTTCAACTCTTCTTTTCAAATACCAACAAGTACATAATTCCCAATAACATGTGGGTGACTATAAGAGCTGAATTAAAAGACATTGCTGCAATATAAGTGAGTATCATACTCATCTTTTACTCCTCCATGGTGAAATTTTTCAACAACAAAGAAATTCCTCCAACTGAAACTGCTTTTACATGCAATCTTGCATCAAACTTTTCAACTGAAATACATGCATACCAATCTGAAATTTACATGTAAAAAATGAGTATGAATTACTGCATTAAGAATTTAATCCACTTCCTACCAAGCCAACTCCATGGCATCTTTTGTTGCAACAACATTTCTTCATGTGAATCTTCCATATTCACATCGATAATGGAATCCAGAGATCCACTTGCACCAATCTTTATGTCCTCTAGTTGCATGTGCTTTGGATGACTTGTTGGATGCAAAGTCCAACAATGAGAGACATCATGTCCCTTCTTTTGAAAAAATGTGCAACTCTTATGAACTTTTTTTGAAATTTTTCTTTGCCTCTTCTGCTTCCTGTGTGCTTTCTTTTTCAACCAGCATCTTGAAGCAACATGGTTAAATCCACCACAAAATGTGAAACAAAACTTTCTTTCATTTGAACAAGAAAAATTATCATTCTTTGTTGAAAAATAATCAAATTTATCATGTGAATAATTATATCTCTTGTGCTGTTTAGAATGTCCATCCTTTTTTTCTTCATGAGACGATGAACTAATAGAGGCTACAACTTTCTTTTTCAGACTTACATCACAATTCTTGTCTTGAAAACTGTTTGAACTTGAATGCTCGCCATAAGCGGCATGTTTACCCTCTACTTGCTAAATAAAGGCTTAAAGCAATGGAAATCATCCTTAAAACAATTTTGACAAATTTTCATATTAGAACTTGGAATAAAGGTTCTCTTTAAATTTTCATCACATGCATTCAAGGATTTGGAGTCTTCGCCAATAAACTGCATATAACCAAGACCAACATTCTTGGGTCACTCCACAACCGAAATAGGGTCAAACATGCCTTGCGCATGCTTTCCCAAACCTTTGCCTTCATGATAGCCCATTTTAACCATTAATTTGGACCCTATACCCCTTATATGTTTTTCAAAAGAACCAACACACTTTTCAATTGAGGAAATTGAAGACAAGTTGGAATCGTTTACCTCTTCCTCACACTTGTTCTTGGACAAAGCTTCTTGAACTTGAAGGAGTTGTTTCTCCATGTCATGCAGTCTTTGGAGAATTGTTTCCTTCTCTTCCTTCATGGCTAACAATTGTGCATGAAGCTTAGCACTTTCTCTTTGATCCTCAATCAAAATCTGCACCGTTTCCTTCACCTTAATGAACTCATTCTTCATGTCATCATTGAAGAATATTGTGAAGGAGGAAACTTCACTTGTGGAAGAAGTTTTCATTATGTAAATGGTCAAATTAACAAAAGGAACTTCCAAAGAAAAGTTCTCAAAGCTTTCAATCAAATGACAAGCTTTTAACCAAATGTCTTTATAACCATACTCTTATTCAAGCAGCCATAAAACACAAACTCCAATAGCTTTTGTAGTAAACACTAATCAAGTGGGTTTGTTTTTCAAAGATAATCTTGAGGTACTTTGGGGTAAGGAAATAGTCTACAACTATTTCCCAGACTTAGCTATCAACAACTATCTTTTCAACTCAAGTAAACTCATACAATCAATCATTTTGCAACCAATAAAGCAATCAATCTTTTACACTGTTTTAACACCTTTTGCACAAAAACAAATGCTCAACCTGAGCTCTGATACCATATGATCTGAAAATGGAAGTATTTTTAAATCCTGTAAATGCTGTGCAAAGTATCCATTTCCATTTAATTAAATGTGTGCAAAATTCTCCATGTCCTTCAAGTTAAACAAAGTGTATTTGGTAATTGTTTTTGAGTTTATGTGTGAGGGAATGTTAATTAATTTTATTGTTTAACATATCATATCAGAAATACACAGCATAATAACTTCAACATAACATAACTCATATATTTGGTGAGCAGTTCACCCCTCCTAGGCTACGTCTACTAGACCAAGCCTCCCAAATTGGCTTGTCCTCTTGTATTAAAATTCTCCAAAATACTAATACAAGTTTAAAAGTGCCTAAATAGATAAATATGACTGTAAATACAGAATCAAAAGACATGAAAATGCTAAAAATGCCTTTCCATATTCACTAAACAATGAAAAATTACCAAATATAGTGCCTTCTTCAACAAGGCCCTAATGGCTCTTTGAACTCCTCTGAAGCTTTTCGGGCTGTAGAAGTCCTCAAACAGTTCTAAAACCTCTTCCATTAGGTTTATAAGGTAGAAATTAGTTGAAAATGGATTTTGGTTCACCTCAAACAGTGAGGTACAACTCAATACAGCTCCATTTTCCCAATGGCCCTGATGGCTCTCCAAACTTCACTGAAGCAAAAATGGTTGTAGAACACCTCTACTACCTCTGTAACCTATCCCAAACACTCCATCATGCTTAGAATACCTAAAATTGACCAAAATGTCATCCAAATTGGTCCAATATTGAAGAAGTTATGACAAAAACAATATTCTGCCCAATGTCAAGTAAAAAACCCACTAAATGTGGGAGAACTAGAGTTAATCCGACTAATTTGGAAAAATCCACCAGAAATAGTAGACCCACTCGAGAATGGAAGAACTGCTTGTTGTGATATTAAATTTTAGAGCGGTTGGCCACATGCCATAACCTTCCTAAACTGCAAGCATTAATTGTTTTAAACAAACTCGTGGCATATAATGTTTAAACCCCGCATTCACATCCAGAGTTAATGTTAATGGTCTAACCATTTGACTGTTAGTTTGAAGTTTCCGTGCCCCCGGTATTATGGTGAGGTCACATTGGATGGAGGCTAGCCCTTTAAACCTTTGCCCATTTTTAATGAAAAGCTTAAATAAGCCCTCGAACCATAACATATTAAGAACAATATCTATAGCCCGGCTGGTCGGGCGCATGCATTGCATGCGGGAGGTCCCATGTTCCAATCCCGTGGACTCACAAATTCCTTACACAAACCTACCATTTTCCTGCACCAGGGGGCCACGTGGAAGCCTTCTGCCCGCCATGCGCACTTCGTAATTCGTCAAAAAATGAAAAGGGAAACTAACCACGAACAAGCACTCTGCCACTCGTCGACGTTCATCACTCTTGTGGAATATTCTAAGGAATATTTCAAGGAATATTCCCAAAATATTCCAAGGAATATTCTTTTTTTAATAATTCCAAAGTCAAAGTCAACCCTGGTCAAACTGGATTTTTGAAGATACTGAAAACTTCAAACCTGCATAACTTTCACATACGATGTCGGATTTGAATGTCGTTCATGGTGCCAGGATCGCAGTGACATGGTCTATCCGATCGTTAAGGTTGCAAGTGATTTTGAACACTTCCAATTTTGAGATTTTTCCATAGCTCGGACTTGAGCTCCTGATCACCATTTATTGCTCGTCCGCTACAACTTCCCCCATGGGAACATCTCCAACAGTAAAATATAAAATATACATGTACAATTATATATATATATATATATATATATATATATATATATATATATATATATATATATATGTATATATATTAAAAAATTTCAAATGAAAATGCATATATATAAACTTATTTTCAATAATATTAAAAAAAAGTTAGACAACTTGTTCAAATGGCTGAAATTGTGTGGATTTATAAATTATAACTTAGAAACATATATATTTACGTAAAAAATTGAAAACTTCTACAGGTGGATTTGGCACATCTCCTAAGAGAGGCTCCAAAAGAAAATCTCCAAAAACCTAAAATTCAAAAAATTTAAAATAACTCAAAATCTCTAGATCTCAATTTATAATAAAACTTTTAATCTTCAATTTATAACTTATAATTTAGAAACATATATATATTTAAGTGAAAAAATGAATACTTGTGCTGTCGGATTTGGCACATCTCCTAAGAGTGGTTCAGAAAGAAAATCTCCAAAAACCTAAAATTCAAAAAATTTAAAATAACTCAAGATATAGATATATCTCATTTTTTAATGGAACTTTTTGAGGTGGAATATATAACTTAAAAACATAAATTTTAAAAGTGAAAAATTTTCCATACTTGCTTTTGTGGATTTAGCACATCTCCTAAGGAAGTAGAAGGTACATCTCCCAAGGAAGAAGAATGTACCGCCATCCCAAAAACATCGGACAAAATCAAAATCTGTTAAAAAATTTTATTATATATATGTACATGTACATGTGTGCACAATTATTTATTTTAAAAATATCACTTAAAAAACCCTAACATTTTCCAACATATCTTGATGGTGAGACCCATCTTGATTCTTTGAACTAGGGGCTCTGAACGTCATATTAAAATTTTTGTCATTCATCAAGCATGACAAATGAAAATGACGTTAAAATATAATGGTACATTTTTGGTAGATTAATGTATACAAATAAATGTATTTATATATGTATTTATTACAAATTGTACATGTGTTAAAATAATTTAACCCTAACCAGTAACACATACAGTTCCCATGCCCTCTTCCTCATGAAAAATTAGGTCATGCCAACCATTGTGACCATCCTTTGCATATGTTTTGAGATCTTCAACACTCATGTTGTCAATCTCTTCATCTGTATAATACACAAAATTAGTATGTGCATTCTCACGTGCTCTTTTTCAATTCAGACCAACATCAACTCCACCCAATCCACTGTGAACATTGTCGATGATGGCAAACCTTACTTATCGACTAATTTGAGAAGTGGCTTCCATCTCTAACCACAAAGTTTCGACACGAACAGGTCAACTAACCAATGGTGGCACGGGACAAGGCAACTCAACATCACGCCTAGTGCCCCTATGGTCACGCAATTGACCTTTCTGAGGACAAAAATTAAGAGGGAAGAACATTGTAATTGGATTTCATTTGCAAAACAAATTCTATATAAAATAGTTTTGAAAAATAAAGTTGAACCTCATCGTTCCATGGGAGTCTTGCATAGGCCGCAAGGTGTCTATCATACGAATAGTGAACTATATCAGAGTGCTTGAAATATTGCACCTTTAGCATATTTATTTTCAACACTTATTTGAAATTAAACATAGACTTTGCCATTGTTGTTGTAACTCTTTCTTTAACAACCTCCCATTTATCGGGACCCATCACTGTTTCCTTTATTTTTCTCATGACTTCCACAAAAGTATCAGTGGTTGGCCTAAGCTTTCAGTACACATCTACTAGTTGGCCTAATGAGTGTGTAACTACTTCCAAGATTTTTCGACTCTCAGCAAGTAGAGTCAAAGCCATGAGATCTATCTACAATTTTGCATGAAGATATTGACACCTTTCTAAGTTGCATTTTTTCATGTTTCTTTCCCAAGGTATATTAGAAATGTCGGTCGAATAAGTCGTGGCGGGTGGAAAACCTTCTTCTTGAATGAAGCATTCTGCCCTACATCTCTTTTACCAACATTTGGAGCATTTTCATCCTCTGCATCAATATATAAAAATTTTTATATTAGAAAAAGCACATGCAAACAAATTTGTACAAAACGAATTAAAAAATATTTAAATTGATGGCCACCTCGATGTGGTTGGCTAGCATCTTGTCCACCCCGAGACTCGTGATAACTAGAATGGTCCTACTGAGAACCAACATGACCATCCATTGATTGGCCTATGGGGGAATAAATATCACCACCTTCACGCAACCTACTAGCACTTATTGATGGCCCTCTAAGGGGATTTGAACCACCACCAACCTCTCGAGATGAGAGAGAAGCTTCATAAACAAATATGAATTTATAATCAATTAAAAAATGCGTTCATACATATAAAGACATGTACATATTCAATGATTAAATTGTGTGAACCATACCACGACTGGGTGAACCATGGGCATGCTCCATTGATGGAGTAGAGACCCTTCTCCTCTTAGCTCCTAAAAAATAAAAAATAAAACCTGTTAACAACTAGTTTAACTCACAAAGTTGATAAAAAATCAATTCCATATGTACACACATGTATGTATATGTATGGAGATTTAAGATTATATTTAAATACCATGAACATCCCTCGATCACTGCTCCCCCTCTCTCGTAGAGATATGGGATTTTGTTGATCTTCGTCATTCATCCTCCATGATATATAAATCTATGGTGGACTTTTACAGTTATTTTTTTAAATTACTAATTCAAAATAAATTCAAAATAAATTTCAGAAAATTAATGTAATTTAGTGTACACAAATTATGTAAAACACAACTTTCAAAGCATTAATTGATGTGTGAAACTCAATTTAAGCAATTTTTTTTATAAAAATGTTAAGTTCACCAAATTGCACTTTACATGGTGGGAGAGCACTTGATATAAAATTGAAAAAAACACATTGTAATTAAAAAAGAAGTGAAACTCCATTTAAACAAAAAATTGTTGAAGTCCCCGCATTTTAATTTTATAAAAATGTGATGTTTACCACTTGTTGCAAATGTGAAGTTCACCAAGTTGCGCTTTACATGGTGTGGTGGGAGCACACTTGGTATATAATTGAAAAATGCACATGGCCATTAAGAAAAGATGCATTTATAAGTACAAAACACACACATATCCAAGATATGTTACAATGTCCATCAATAAATTTTGAAGGAGAGCGTCTGAACACTAATTCATATTTGAGAGATGAATCTTTAATTTTTGAAGAAGAGCACCTCAAAACTAATTCATCTTTGAGAGATGAATCTTGCATTAGCATTGCCCCTTATAATTATAATTAATCTATTAATTCATCTTTGATAGATGAATCCTGAATTTGCATTGCCCCACGCAATAGATCAGCAGACATGTTATTCACATTTCTACAATGTCTTATACTCAAAACATGAAATTGGCTAACAATATTGTTTGCTATCCCATGCAGTTCTTTTAGCCTCTCGTTCTTAACTTGGTACACACCATTCATCTAGTTGCACACAAGTTTAGAATTGGTGAAAACTATAATTCCATTTGATCCATACTCCATAGTTGTTCTTAAGCCTTCTATCAATCCAATATAATATGCCTCGCTGTTTGTTATTCTTCCCAGTATATTCATTTTCCTTTGGAAAAATTTGCTAGTCGCGATATTGGAAAGTGCATGTGTAATCATTGATTTCCATGGATTGGGATAGAAAGAAACATCTATGCATAATTTCCATTTTTCGGCCATATTTAGTGGTTTTTTTATCCCTAAAAAAAACAAATTCAATAAAAATATATATTAAATTGACATTTATTGCAAATGGATGGGAGAAATGACACATGTGCATGGTTTATCTTAAAGTTTGACTTTAAAATTTTATGGTAGAATTCACATCTATAATTAATGGGAGGAAGCCTTTAGTTTGTGGGAGAAATGAATTTTATGCACTTACTAAAACAACTAGTTATGTCAAAAGTCACACCTTTATGAGTTTTTGGGAGAAATGAAATAGAAATGACACATGCCTTAAATTTTTCCTAAGAGATTAAGGGAGAAGGGAGAAATTCCACATGTACAAGGTTTTCCTTAGAGTGGTAGTGGTTTATGCATATGAAAATGAATAACTTATATTTAGATCTGTTACAGAGATTGACTGTAGGGGAATTTAATGGATATGCCACCTTTGATAAAATATGAGATCTAGAGGCTACCTGGCCCTTTACATAATTTGCATTTAGAACTTGTAGAAGTTAACACTCAAAGGATAGACTAAAATCCTATGAAAGTTCAAAATCCTATGAGTGTGCAGCCACTTTAGGTTCAATTTTTAGGCCTTAAAGTTTGCAAAAATGACATTTGCATGGTTTGCAAAATTATTTTATGTACTTACAAAAAACATTCTTTAAAGTTAATGGGAGAAAGCCAACATGAAATGTATGCTTTAAAAACTTTGCCTAAGAATTTATGGGAGAAATGACACATGTACACAATTTTCCTTAAAGTGGTTGAGGTTTATGGATATTAAAATGAAGAACTTCTATTTAGATATGTTATAGAGATTGAGTGTAGGGGAATTTACTGGATATGTGACCTTTGAGAAAATATGAGATCCATAGGCTACCTCACCCTTTACAGACTCTACCTTTAGAACTTGTAGAAGTTAACACTCAACAGACAGACTAAAATCCTATGGAAGTTCAAAATCCTATGAGAGTTCAACCACTTTATGTCAATTTTTAGGCCTTAAGTTTTGAGAGAAATGACATTTACATGGTTTGCAAAATTATTTTATGCACTTACAAAAAACATGTTTTAAAGTTAATGGGAGAAAGCCAACATGACATGTATTCTTTAAAAACTTTGCCTAAGACTTTATGGGAGAAATGACACATGTGCACAGCTTGCCTTAAACTGGTTGAGGTTTATGGATATTAAAATGAAGAACTTCTATTTAGATATGTTACAGAGATTGACTGTAGGGGCATTTACTAGACATGTCACATTTGAGAAAAGATGAGATCCAAAGGCTACCTGGCCCTTTACAAACTCTGCCTTTAGAACTTGTAGAAGTTAACACTCAACAGATAGACTAAAATCCTGTGGAAGTTCAAAATCCTATCAGAGTTCAGCCACTTTAGGTTAAATTTTTAAGCCTTAAGGCTTGAGAGAAATGACATTTACATGGTTTGCAAAATTATTTTATGCACTTACAAAAAATATGCTTTAAAGTTAATGGGAGAAAGCCAACATGACATGTATGCTTTAAAAAAATTTCCTAAGAATTTATGGGAGAAATGACACATGTACACAGTTTGCCTTAAAGTGGTTGTGTTTTATGG
Source organism: Pinus albicaulis (assembly GCA_034641835.2). Taxonomy (NCBI): domain Eukaryota; kingdom Viridiplantae; phylum Streptophyta; class Pinopsida; order Pinales; family Pinaceae; genus Pinus; species Pinus albicaulis. The sequence goes on along the minus strand of CM076583.1, from coordinate 959,216,774 downwards.
ATATTAAAATGAAGAACTTCTATTTAGATCTATTCCAGAGATTGAATGTAGGTTCATTTACTGGATATGTCATCTTTCGTAAAAGATGAGATCCAGAGGCTACCTGGCCCTTTATAGACTCTACCTATAGAACTTGTAGAAGTTAACACCACTTGTCCCAATTATACCCTATGAAGTGTGTAGAGGAACCATGGAATCACTCACACTACTTTACATAGACATAAGGGTGTATAATAATGTACTAAGTTCAAAAATATGGTCATATTATTGGATATATGTCCCAAGAGCCCAAATGTACTCCTTAAGTATATGTGGGGTCTATATAACCATCTACAAAAACAAGTGCTTCTTTCCAAGATAAGGAAATGTATGAGCCATGTGTATTCGCACATTATCTAGAAACCATCTAGGCCAAAATAATGTTGGCAATATGATGTAAAGTGTTGTCCTTGATGGCAACCTACTTGATGAAGTTGTCCTTGATAAGTTGTCTTTGGATAGCAACCTATTTGTTAATGATGTAAATATGATGTATCTACAGAGAAGTTTAGAAGTAACGAAGCAAGAAATTCCAGTAAGTGCCAGAGTAATGATGAATAAGATATGTCACAATGTATACGTGAGTTTGTAAAGGCCAAGTCGCGTATGCACGCGGATAAGTACGTCCCAAGTTGTGTATGCCCTTTTGCGCTCCAAATTTATAATACCAAGGGGCATTAACATGGTTTTGGCACACAATATTGAGCGTTGTATGGTTTATTTGATTCCTTCCATGAATACCATCGGAAGTTGTGTGGTTTTGGCTCATGGTATTGGTAAAAGCTAAATCTGTTTAAGGAGAAGAAGATCATAGGGAAAGGTGGGCATGAGTAAGGGTTGTTGATGAATAAATTTCTCTAAGGAATATCTACATGGATGAACTACGTTCTTAATTGATAGATCTGAATCTATGATGCACCCAAGGATATATTGATGGTTCAAGATCTCTAGATCTAAATATGATGAATCTCTAGTTTGATCAACGGAAGAAATGATGAAGAACTGGCGCAAGTCTGCTGAAGAACATGAATAAATCTAGGTAAGTTTTATAGATCTGGTCTGCTCTACAAAATATATTTTATAGATCTATACGCTAGTTCGCTTCATGAAAAGCGCGTATATACGCGGGTTCGATTCATTAAAAGCGTGTATTGCAGTTAGGGTTTTCTGAAGATAATATACACAGAAGTATACGTAGGTTGTTGTGTAGGAAAGCGCGTATGTACACGGATTCAATAAAGAAAATTAGCATATGCTTTTTGAATTAATGAAGGTTCAGGGTTGAGATTGTATCTGCATATCTATTCTGAATTATGGGTTATTTCTGATATTCTGGTTACAGTTGTCTCACTGTTCTGTTCGAAGTTTTGGGCAAAGTATGGTTGTTGAAGTTAAGGGGTTGTGTTGAAGTTGTTGGATCCAGTATGGAAATTGATGAAACTTGGTCAGTTGTAGATCTGGGGGTTGAATCCTTCAGTATGAAAGAAGAAGCCTTCTGTCAATAGAAGCTGGTGATTAATTTCAGGGGGTCGAAGCTCCCTTCCAGGAGAGGCTGGTAAATGAGATCAGGGGGTTGGAGCTCCCTTCCAGTTGCAGCTGGAAAATGAGAGAAGGTTCTAGCCTTCTGCAGGTATAAGCCTGCGTACTGGTATGAGTCTGCATCAGTACTATGCTGTAAAAATCTTTCTATATAATAAAGATTGAAAACAGAGACGATAGCAGTGGTGGTTTTCTCCCGAATTGGGTTTCCACCTTAAATATTGGTGTTCATGTGTGGGATGCTTTATTCTGTTGATTACTACTCATAACCTGATACATAACTGATAAATCTGTTTATAAGATTGCTTCTGAAAATTTTCTCTAAATATGGAAAGTTAATCAGTATACGCTAGTTTCCTTCTACATTTCCACGTGCATACGCTAGTTCCGTTCATAAAAACAGCGTATGGAAATCTTCTCAAAGAAAAAGTTGAATTTATATTATAAGCTCTAAATACTGATTCACCCCCCCTCTCAGTATTTTTCCCAATAATTGGTTTCAGATCAGGTCCTTCTGAAAAAGCTTAGCCGCTAGAAGGAAGATAAATCAAGATGAGCAATCAAGAAGGAACAACATCTATCAGGCCTCCGCGCTTCAACGAAAACAACTTAATCTTCTGGAAAACAAGGATGAGATCCTATCTTCAGTCTCTGGGAGCACATGTATGGGCTATTGTTGAAGGAGGATATCAATATCCAGCTGCAACACCAACAGATCCAACATAAAGAAAGAATTATGAAACAAATGCAAAGGTGGTCAATGCTCTATTGGGAAGTCTAACTGAATCAGAATTCGTCAAAGTCATGCAGCTGGATACAGCAAAGGCAATATGGGACAAGATCATTCTAAGCTATGAAGGTGATGCAAAGGCAAAAAGTGCTAAACTCTAAACTCTCAGAATTCAATATGAGAATCTAAAAATGCATAATGAGGAGAGCATTGCTAATTTTTTTTTACATCTTGATGATATTGTAAATCGTATGAGAAATTTGGGAGAAACAATAACCGAATCTACTTTGGTTGAGAAAGTTTTAAGATCACTAACGGCAAAATTTGAGTCAAAATTTTCTGCTCTTGAAGAAAAGCAGGGTCTTCAAAATCTTACTGTGGTACAACTTCATGGCATACTAACTGCATGTGAAATGAGAAGAGGAGGACCATCTGAAGTCAAAGAAACCGTCTTTAGAGCTTCTACAAAAGGGAAAGAAGTACAAGAGACACAAGGACCAGGGTATATCTCAGAAGATTACGAGGTAACTTTTGTAATGAAACTCCAACTTGGCATAGGACAGTTCAGAGGTAAGCTTCCTTTCAAATGTTTTTCTTGTGGAAGAGTTGGTCATTATGCTGCTAAGCGTCCTTACAAATAAACACATAAAAAAGGGAAGGAAGTAGCAAGAAGGAATAAGAATCGGTTTAGCACTAGAAAAAGTTACTATACTCATGAAGACAGTGATGGGTTATCTGACAGTGAGGAAGAATGTGAACAAGATCTTATACTTCTCATGGCATTTGAAAAAGAATCTAGAGAAGAAAAAGATACTTTTATGGATGCTTTAGAGGACAATGATTTTCTTGATGAATTCAATCAACTCAAAATATGCTTAGAAGAAATAAAAATATGCTTATAAGAAAGTAAAATATCCATAGAAACTCTGAAAAATCAGCTTGAAGAAAAGGAGAAACACAATGAGAAATTAGAATGTGAAATAGTAAGTCTAAGAAAAGAAATTGAGAAAGTGAAGACTTGAATCTTAGATTTGCTAAAGGATCTGAAACCTTAGATGAGATTATCAAGGTTCAACTTTCTCCTTTTATAAAGAGAGGTCTTGGATATATCGGAGAATCTTCTCAGACTTCAGCACCAAATTATCTAAAAGTAGCTACAACCAGTATACAACATTCTGCCACTCAACAAGGGAATAAAGAATCTTCACAGGTAAAGCATGACCATCACAATTCAAAGAACATTAGCAAGAATACCTTTCAAAGAAACACCAACCAACAGGTAAATTCAAGCAGAATATTTCATGATCGCAGAAATTTCTTCTTCAATGGACAATGTTTCTCATGTCACAATTTTGGTCATAAAGTTGTTCAATGTGTTGCATATAAAACCATCATGACAAGAGAAGCAAGAAAGAAAAGGATTGATATTGGAACAAAGAAGAATACCTATAATAACTTTTCTCCTCTTCAAAATGAAGTTGAATGTGCTTATTGCAATAAATTTGGCCATGAAGAATCTGAATGCAGGAGCAAAGTCCAGCCAAAAGAGCATTTTCCTTCAAGCTCCAAAGTGTGGAAAAAGAAGGAATTACAGGTTGAAAATTGTGGCATAGATTTATTTGCAGAAGGTGAAGAAAATCAATGGTACATTGATAGTGGATTTTCAAAACACATGACAGGTGACAAAAACAAACTTCTTGCATATAGTTCTCTAGAAAAAGAAAAGAATGTTACATTTGGAAATGATACTCCTACGGTCATTAAGGGAAAAGGGTCTGTTTTTCTAAAAGAAAAGGTGAAAGCTAATAATGTCATGTATGTGGATGGATTAAAGCATAACCTTTTAAGTGTAAGTCAAATGTGTGATCAAGGAACTGAAGTTGTCTTTAGTTCAAAAGAATGTGTGGTACGTGATCTTGATACAGGTAAAACAATTATAAAAGGAAAAAGAACTCCAAGCAACCTGTATGTATTGAAGAACTGCAAAGAACAATGTTACTTGAGTAAATCTTCAGAAAACTAGCTATGGCATAGAAGGTTGGGGCATCTGAGCTTCTCTCAAATCAAAAAATCAAGCAGACTTAAAGTTGTTCGTGATCTTCCCAATATTACTCTACCTGAAAGTACCATATGCAAATCTTGACAATTCGGTAAGCAAACCAGAGTGCAATTTAATGCTAAGGAAGGATAATCAATTAAGCCTCTTGAACTCATTCATACTGACATATGTGGACCTGTGAGGAAAAATTCACCACGTGGTGAACAATACTATATCTTATTTATTGATGATTTCTCTAGAATTTGATGGATTGGTTTCATTAAACACAAAGATGAAGCATTTGAGAAATTTCAGATCTTCAAAGCATTGGTTGAAAATGAATTAGATCTAAAAATCAAGTGTCTTAGATCTGATCGAGGAGGAGAATATACATCAGATGAATTCCTAGAATTTTGTGAAAAACATGGCATAAAATGACAGTTTTCTGTAGTTGGCACTCCACAACAAAATGGCGTAGCAGAAATAATGAATATAACAGTTCAACAAATGGCTAGAGATATGCTTGATGATTCCGGAACACCTGACACATTTTGGGGAGAAGCAGCACATACAGCGGTAAATATTCTTAACAAGGCACATGTTCGTGTAAACAATGATGAAACTCCATATGAACTCTGGTATGGTAATCCTCCCACTGTGAAGCATTTTAGAGTTTTTGAAAGCAAATGCTTTATCAAAAATAATGATGAAAAACTTGGCAAGTTTGAACCTAGAGCATATGAAGGAATACTTCTCAGTTACTCCTCTAGGAGTAGAGCATATAAATGTAACAATAAAAGACTTCGGAAGATTTTTGAATGTATTGATGTTGTTATTGATGAGTCTCCTGCAGCTCCAAAAGAAGAAGAAAAAAAACAACAGATGAAGACGATGATGACATATATCCTTCTAGATCAAACCAAAATGATATAGACAATGAACCCAATGAAGAACCCAAAGATGATTTATTTCAAAAGGCTCCATCCAGATATGTTCAAAAGAGTCATCGAGAATCTCAAATTTTGGGAGAAAAGGGATTAGGTGTACAAACAAGAAGGACTCTTGTGGGATCTTCTAGCTATCTGGCATTTCTATCCACTATTGAACCACATAATGTCAATCAAGCTAGCAAAGATGAATGTTGGATTCAAGCCATGAATGAAGAGCTTGATCAAATTGAAAAGAATCACACTTGGGAATTAGTACCAAGACCTCATGACAAAAATGTCATTGGAACTAAATGGATATTCAAAAAAAAGTTAAATGAGAATGGGGATGTTATAAGAAATGAAGCTAGACTTGTTTGCAAGGGGTATGCTCAACAAGAATGTATAGACTTTGAAGAAACCTTTGCTCCTGTAGCTAGACTTGAAGCCATAAGAATGTTTCTTTCCTTTTCAAGCTTCCAACAAATCAAATTTTATCAAATGGATGTTAAATCTGCTTTTCTCAATGTTGATCTAGAAGAAGAAGTTTATATAGAAAAACCAAAAGGATTCATTTTGGGAAATGATGAAAAACTTGTTTGTAAACTTAAAAAGGCTCTATATGGTCTCAAACAAGCTCCAAGGGCATGGTATTATTGTCTTGACAAATATCTTCATCAACAAGGATTTTCAAAAAGGTCTACTGATAGCAACTTATACACAAAAAATGAAAATGATAAACTATTGATAGTGGTTGTATATGTTGATGATATCATTTTTGGAAGTAATGAAGAATCTATGAGTCAAAAATTTGCTTCTGTTATGCAGCAAGAATTTGAAATGTCTTTACTTTGGGAACTAACATTATTTCTTGGCTTGCAAGTGCAACAAGCAACAGATGGCATATTCTTATCACAAGAAAAATATCTTAAGAAAATTCTTAAGAAGTATGGCATGGAAGAGTGCAAACCTGTAAGTACACCAATGATAACCAGATGTAATCTCAGTTCTCATGATGATTCTCCCGCGGTGAATCAACCAGAATACAGATCTATGATAGGAAGTCTACTTTATCTCACTGGGACTAGACCAGACATTATGCATGCAGTTGGGATTGTTGGACGATTCCAAGCTAATCCAAAAGAGTCTCACCTTCAGGCTGTCAAAATAATATTAAAATATCTACAAGGAACTCAAGACTTTGGACTATGGTATCCAAAGAATGCTGATCTTACTCTTCATGCTTACACTAATGTAGACTGTGCTGGAAATGTTGATGATCGGAAAAGCACTAGTGATGGTGCATTCTATATGGGGCCCCGGTTAGTATCTTATTTCAGCAAGAATCAAAGCTCTATTGCCTTATCTACAGTAGAAGCAGAATATGTGGCTGTCGCATCATGTTGCACTCAACTTCTTTGGATGATGCAAACCTTACAAGACATTCAAATCAAATTTTCACCTCCTATCTCCATTATGTGTGATAATACAAGTGCCATCATTATCTCAAAGAATCCTATTATGCATTCCAAGACCAAGCACATTCCCATCAAGTATCATTTCTTACGTGAACAAGTGCTTGAACGAAAGGTGAAGTTGGAGTATGTTCCCTCGAAAGAACAAGTTGCTGATATATTTACCAAACCATTACCCAGGGAAGCATTCGAATATCTCAGACAGAAGCTTGGAGTAGTCTCTGCGATGCAGAGGATCAAATCTGCTTAAATTCATAATATTAAATTGGATACGTGAATTTCATGAAGGACAGTCGCGTATATACGCTAGTTTATACACAGAAAACCGCGTATGGGTGTTTGCTGACAGATTTTTTTTGGGTCAGCATTCTTTAGCACAACTGCGGTGCTATTTGGTATCTTTGGTGGTGTTCCAGTTCTCATAATTTTGTTTCATTCTCTCATGTTTTTGACGAAGATGCATTGATGATTTGTTTTTGAAAGTGTTCAGGATGCACAAGCTAAGGGGGAGCATTGGTCATGTGGAAAGGATGCATTGTTGGCATTCTCGTTATTTGCTGTGATTTGATCTCATGATTGATATTCTTTGGTCTTGATTGCATAATTTATTTCTATAATTTGATGAAAAGGTCATGTTCAGACCTATTATGTAAATTTTTATATTTAGTCATGTAAGGACTTCTTCAAATTCATAAACCCACTTAGTTGGGTAGCTGAGTCAAAAATGTGTAAACCCATTTGGTTGGGTACTTGAGTCTCATATGTAAATCCACTTGGTTGGATCATTGATGTATGTATAAGTCCTTGGTGATAGGAAAGGTCATAGAGTCATTTACTTCATTGAAAAATATGTTTGAAGATTCAGCATGAACTCAGGGGGAGCATGGTAACTTCAGTGCACATCAGATCTACAGAGCTCTTTTTTCTACAAAAAAAAAAAAATTGTTTTGATTTTGATCCACCCTTTGCCCTTGATGTGAAAGGGGGAGAGTATCATGGTGTTTGAATAATGGCTATAATCCATGTATCTATCTGTTGTGGTGATCAAACACCATCATGGTTTCCATCAAGTCCAAAGGGGGAGATTGTTGGCAATATGATGTAATGTGTTGTCCTTGATGGAAACCTACTTGATGAACTTGTCCTTGATTAGTTGTCTTTGGATAGAAACCTATTTGTTAATGATGTAAATCTGATGTATCTATAGAGAAGTTTAGAAGTAACGAAGAAAGAAATTCCAGTAAGTGTCAAAGTAATGATGAATATGATATGTCACAATGTATACGCGAGTTTGTAAAGGCCAAGTCGCGTATGCACGTGGATAAGTACGTCCCAAGTCGCGTATGCCCTTTTGTGCTCCAAATTTATAATACCAAGGGGCATTAACATGGTTTTGGCACACAGTGTTGAGCATTGTATGGTTTATTTGATTCCGTCCATGAATACCATCAGAAGTTGTGTGGTTTTGGCTCATGGTATTGGTAAAAGCTAAATCTATTTAAGGAGAAGAAGATCATAGTGCAAGGTGGGCATGAGTAAGGGTTGTTGATGAATAAATTTCTCTAAGGAATATTTGCATGGATGAAATCTGTTCTTAATTGATAGATTTGAATCTATGATGCACCCAAGGATATATTGATGGTTCAAGATCTCTAGATCTAAAGATGATGAATCTCTAGTTTGATCAACGGAAGAAATGATGAAGAACTGGCGCAAGTCTGCTGAAGAACGTGAATAAATCTGGGTAAGTTTTATAGATCTGGTCTGCTCTGCAAAATATATTTTTACATATCTATATGCTAGTTTGCTTCATGAAAAGCGCGTATATACATAGGTTCGATTCATTAAAAGCACGTATGGCAGTTAGGGTTTTCTGAAGATAATATACACAGAAGTATACGTAGGTTGGTGTGCAGGAAAGCGCGTATGTACGCGGCTTCAGTAAAGAAAAGTAGCATATGCTATTTGAATTAATGAAGGTTCAGGGTTGAGATTGTATCTGCATATCTATTCTGAAGTCTCGGTTATTTCTGATATTCTAGTTACAGTTGTATCACTGTTCTGTTTGAAGTTTTGGGCAAAGTATGGTTGTTGAAGTTAAGGGGTTGTGTTGAAGCTGTTGGATCCAGTATGAAAATTGATGAAACGTGGTCAGCTGTAGATCTGGGGGTTGAAGCCTTCAGTATGAAAGAAGAAGCCTTCTGTCAATAGAAGTTGGTGATTTATTTCAGGGGGTCGAAGCTCCCTTCCAGGAGAGGCTGGTAAACGAGATCAGGGGGTTGGAGCTCCCTTCCAGTTGTAGCTGGAAAATGAGAGAAGGTTGCAGCCTTCTGCAGGTAGAAGCCTACGTACTGGTATGATTCTGCATCAGTACTATGTTGTAAAAAGTTTTCTATATAATAAAGATTGAAAATAGAGACGACAACAGCGGTGGTTTTCTCCCGAATTGGGTTTCCACCTTAAATATTGGTGTTCATGTGTGTGATGCTTTATTCTGTTGATTACTAATCATAACTTGATACATAACTGATAAATATGTTTATAAGACTGCTTCTGAGAATTTTCTCTAAATCTGGAATGTTAATCAGTATACGCTAGTTTCCTTCTGCATTTCCACGTGCATACGCTATTTCCGTTCATAAAAACCGCGTATGGAAATCTGCTCAAAGAAAAAGTTGAATTTATATTATAAGCTCTAAACACTGATTCACCCCCCCCCCCTCTCAGTATTTTTCCTAACAAATAAATGGTACTTCAGTGGTTTGAAGAAAAAATAGCACCAAGAAGCTTTGAAGGAAGGGAATAAGAACTCGAAATAGGAGGATAAGAATAAAATAGCGACTACACATCCATGCAAGGGTAGTATAAATAAATCTAACCATTGCGACATTGATGGTCACATTAAGGAGAATTATTGGATGTTTGGTAAGTGCTATATTCTTTATATGAATACACCCATGCACTATATATTTTTCTAAGCATAGTGGTGGGAATAAAATGGGCAGAAAGGACCCCCACTTTAGTGTTTCATATAGACAAAAAATCCCCCCCACACAGGTGTTCAGGGGTAGTGCCTCAAAAAAATGTTTTTGGGAAAAATGAGCATATTTTTGAGATATATAAGTCCAAAATGGAATATTTGTTGGTGAAAAAATATCAGTGGATCACTATGGATATATATGCTTCATTAAAAGGATTTTTCTAGAAGGATGTCCACTAAGTTGGAAAGAAGGGAAAATATCATAATTATATGTTAATTTGCATGTGTTTTACATTGAATATTTTTCATTTTATTTAGAATCTATTTCAAACAATTAACTATATACTTGGTTAAAACCTGCGTTTTGTATCAAATCACTTTTGGTTTCAATGGGAAACTTTTATGGCTAATGTGTTTTTCTCGAAATGTGGTACATCCCATTAAAATGGGAGATATCGGAATGATTCATATGGTGTAATAAAAATAGTTTCAAGTAGTTTAAAGATATAGATGCATAAATTCAATGAGCATAGTTTTGATACATACAAGTACAAAATGCAATAGTTGTTGGTGAACAAATATTAGTGGATCACTATGGATATATCTGCTTCATTAAAAGGGATTTTTCTAGAAGGATGTCCACAAAGTTAGAAAGAAGGGAAAATATCACAATTATATACATTAATGCATATGTTTTACATTGAATATTTTTCATTTTATTAAGATTCTATTTGAAACAATTAACTATACAAGGTTAAAACCTATGTTTTCTATCAAATCACTTTTGGATTCAATGGGAAACTTTTATGGCTAATGTGTTTTTTCTCGAAATGTGATAGACCCCATTAAAATGGGATATATATCGAAATTATTCTTATGGTTTAATAAAACAGTTGAGTAGTTTAAAGATATAGATGCATAAATTCAATGAGCATAGTTTTGAGATAGACATGTCCAAAATGCAATACTTTTTGGTGAACAAATATCAGTGGATCACTATGGATATATCTGCTTCATTAAAAGAGATTTTTCTAGAAGGATTTCCACAAATTTGGAAAGAAGGGAAAATATCAAAATTATATACATTAATGAATGCTTTTTACATTGAATATTTTTAATTTTATTAAGAATTTATTTGAAACAATTAACCATATAAGGTTAAAACCTATGTTTTGTATCAAATCACTTTTGGTTTCAATGGGAAAATTTTATGGCTAATGCGTTTTTCTCGAAATGTGATAGACCCCATTAAAATGGGAGATATATCGAAATGATTCCTATGGTAAAATAAAATAGTTGAGTAGGTTAAAGATATAGATGCATAAATTCAATGAGCATAGTTTTGAAATTAGTCCAAAATGGAATAGTTTTTTGTGAGCAAATATCAGTGGATCAATATGGATATATCTGCTTCATTAAACAGGATTTTTCTAGAAGGATGTCCACTAAGTTGGAAAGAATAGAAAATATCACAATTATATGTTAATGTGCATGTGTTTTACATTGAATATTTTTCATTTTATTAAGAATCTATTTGAAACAATTAACTATATACCATTAAAACCTATGTTTTGTATCAAATTAATTTTGTTTCAATGGGAAACTTTTATGGCTAATTTTTTTTTCTCGAAATGTGATAGAACCCACTAAAATAGGAGATGTGTCGAAATGATACCTATGGTGTAATAAATTAGTTTCAAGTAGTTAAAAAATATAGATGAAAAAATTCAATGAGCATAGTTTTGAGATATAAAAGTCCAAAATGGAATAGTTGTTCGTGAACAAATATGAGTGGATCACTATGGATATATCTACTTCATGAAAAGGGATTTTTCTACAAGGATGTCCACTTGATTGGAAATAAGGGAAACTATAACAATTATATGTTAATGCATGTGTTTTACATTGAATATTTTTCACTTTATTAAGAATCTATTTGAAACAATTAACTATATGCTTGGTTAAAACCTATGGTTTGTATCAAATCATTTTTGGTTTCAATGGAAAACTATTATGGCTAATGTTTTTTTCTCGAAATGTGACAAAACCCCATTAAAGTGGGACATATATCGAAATGATTCCTATGGTGTAATAAAATAGTTTCAAGTAGTTTAAAAATATAGATGCATAAATTCAATGAGCATAGTTTTGAGATATAAAAGTCAAGAATGGAATAGTTGTTTGTGAACAAATATTAGTGGATCACTATTGATAAATATACTTCATTAAAAGGGAGGGATTTTTCTAGAGGGATGTCCACTAAGTTGAAAGAAGGGAAAATATCACAATTATATGCTAATTCATTTGTTTTACATTGAATATTTTTCATTTTATTAAGAATCTATTTGAAACAATTACCTATATCAGGTTAAAACCTATGTTTTTTATCAAGTCACTTTTTCTTTCAATGGGAAAATTTCATGGCTAACGTGTTTTTTCTCGAAATGTGATAGACCCCATTAAAATGGGAGATATATCAAAATGATTCTTATGGTTTAATAAAACAGTTGAGTAGTTTAAAGATATAGATGCATAAATTCAATGAGCATAGTTTTGAGATATACAAGTCCAAAATGGAGTTGTTATTGGTGAACAAATATAAGTGGATCACTATGGATATATCTGACTCATTAAGAGGGTTTTTTCTAGAAGGATGTCCACTAAGTCGGAAATAAGGGAAAATATCACAATTATATGTTAATGCTTGTGTTTTACATTGAATATTTTTTATTTTATTAAGAATCTATTTGAAACAATTAACTATAAAGTTAAAACATATGTTTTGTATCACAAAAAATTTGGTTTCAATGGGAAACTTTTATGGCTAATGTGTTTTTCTAGAAATTTGATAGACCCCATTAAAATGGGAGATATATCGAAATCATTCCTATGTTGTAATAAAATAGTTTCAAGTAGTTTAAAAATATAGATGCATAAATTCAATGAGCATAGTTTTGAGATATAAAAGTCCAAAATGGAATATTTGTTTGTGAACAAATATCAGTGGATCACTATGGATATATTTGCTTCATTAAAAGGGATTTTCCTAGAAATATGTCCACTAAGTTGGAAAGAAGGGAAAATATAACAATTATATGTTAATGCATGTGTTTTACATTGAATATTTTTCATTTTATTAAGAATCTATTTGTACCAATTAACTATATACTTGGTTAAAACCTATGTTTTGTATCAAATCACTTTTGGTTTCAATGGGAAACTTTTATGGCTAATGTGATTTTTCTTTTTGTATCAAATTAATTTTGGTTTCAATGGGAAAATTTTATGGCTAATGTGTTTTTCTCAAAATGTGATAAACCCCATTAAAATTGGAGATATATCGAAATAATTCCTATGGTGCAATAAAATAGTTTCAAGTAGTTTAAAAATATAGATGCATAAATTCAATAAGCATAGTTTTGAGATATAAAATTCCAAAATGGAATAGTTGTTTGTGAACAAATATCAGTGGATCACTATGGATATATCTTCTTCATTAAAAGGGAGGAATTTTTCTAGAAGGATGTCCACTAAGTTGGAAAGAAGAGAAAATATCACAATTATATGTTAATGCATGTGTTTTACATTGAATATTTTTCATTTTATTAAGAATATATTTGAAACAATTACCTATATAAGGTTAAAACCTACGTTTTGTATCAAATCACTTTTGGTTTCAATGGGAAACTTTTATCGCTAATGTGCTTTTTCTCGAAATATGATAGACCCCATTAAAATGGGAGATATATTGAAATGATTCCTATGGTTTAATAAAACAATTGAGTAGTTTAAAGAGATAGATGCATAAATTCAATGAGCATAGTTTTGAGATATACAAGTCCAAAATGCAATAGTTGTTGGTGAAAAAATATCAGTGGATCACTATGGATGTATCTTCTTCATTAAAAGGGGTTTTTCTAGAAGGATGTCCACTAAGTTGGAAAGAAAGGAAAATATCACAATTATATGTTAATGCATGTGTTTTACATTGAATATTTTTCATTTGATTAAGAATCTATTTGAAACTATATAAGGTTAACTATATAAGGTTAAAAACTATGTTTTGTATCAAATCACTTTCGTTTTCAATGCGAAACTTTTATGGATAATGTGTTTTTCTCGAAATGTGATAGAACCTGTTAAAATGGGAGATATATCGAAATGATTCCTATGGTGTAATAAAATAGTTGATTAGTTTAAAGATATAGCTGCATAAATTCAATGAGCATAGTTTTGAGATATATAAGTCCAAAATGGATTAGTTGTTGGTGAACGAATATTAGTGGATCACTATGGATATATCTGCTTCATTAAAAGGGATTTTTCTAGAAGGATGCACTAAGTTGGAAAGAAGGGAAAATATCACACTTATAAGTTAATACATGTGTTTTATATTGAATCTAAAATGTTTTTTTCTCTCTCTCATTGTTTCAGTCCTGATCTTATAAAAGGTTTCCACTAAATCCATTCCCTATTACTTTTCATGTGAACCACATTCCAAAACCCACCCATCTATATACCTAAGAGTTTTTTTATGTTCTAAAAATATAAAAACATACGCCTGTGATCCTAGAGAGTCCTCTGATCCATCTTGGAGTCTTACAGCTGGTCATATTGAAACAAAACCGCTACAAGGTTAAGGTAAGAATTTTATGTCTTCTTGTGGGGCTGATGTTCTTTCAAAATCTAACACACATGGAGTAAATCACCAATCCATGATTGGAATAAATTACCAACCTTGGCATGAAGAGTTCTTATCAGATTTTCCTGGGATAATTCAGACTAACAGTGTTCATAGGTTGAACACTGATGAAGAATGTTCATAAATTTTCCTGCCTAGCATCGGCCAGATTTTTTCTATTCCTGTAGATAGTGATAAGCCTGGTGGTAATGGTGGCTCTGATAACTACAATTTAGACTAACAATGTTCATAGGTTGAACACTGACAAAGAATGTTCAGAAAGTTTCCTGCCTGGCATCTGCAAGATATAGTGATAAGCCTGGTGGTAATGGCGACTCTGATAACTGCAGCAATTGGCCCTCTAAAGATGCATGATTTTTACAATGACAGGAAGGAAGCAAATCTATAATAAAGCACATGTCATACTGAAATGGAATGTGCAGGGATAGTAAAATATATGTTTTTTTTCTATCATTTTTTGTTATTTTGATCCATTTTGGAAAGTAAAATTGAAATAAAATTGACAACATATTAATGTAAAGGTCCAGAATACAGTAAGAAAATCAGTTTGTTGATTTTGAATTAACAAGTGAAAATGTAAGTGAAACTTTTGTAAGTACTTTGACTACTATAAGTGACTTGCCCCGGTACCTTATATAAACTAGAAGTATTTTTCTTGCTGAAAAAAAATAAGAAGAGATACATAGATACATACCTGGAAATTCGTAGGATGAAGCCTGACAATCCCTGAAGACGTCGTTGAAGACGCAAATCAAAATCCCCGGCGCACAAAATTAAATTAAATTAAAATCAACAAAACAAAATTACAAAAAATGTAAGAGCAAATCAACAAAAATTACCTTCACAGAGCACAACAGAGTGAAATAGAGCAACAAAAAAAGCCACAGAGAGCAACAAAGAAACAGAAACAAGACGCAGAAGACATATGTGAACAAAGTAACAACAACAAGATGCGCGAGACAGATGTGAACAAGAAACCTATAAAAGTTTACGGGTCGATATATTTATAAAATACGAGTTCGGCCTAACTATTTTAAAAGTCCGGCCAAACTAATAGTCCAGCTGAACTAAAAGTTCAACCGAAATTTTGTCGTCGGTTTTTCCCATCTCCAGCCAAAAATCTCTTTGCCCACGTCATAAGTATGTCGTCAATGTAAATGTCAGAATGAGTTTGGTCGAACTAATTTCTAAAGTTCTTCTGAACACTCTAATAGTTTGGCCGAACTTTTACAAAAGTTCAGTGGAATTATTGAGAAAAAAAGTTTTCCGCCCCTGATTCTCACAAAAATGTAACCCAACTTCGGATTTTTACCCAGTAATAAATGATCTTTAGAAATGATTAATTATTAAAAAAATATATATTGGAATGTCTTAGGATAAATTTGTTTGGAGATTCTATTTAAGACAATGTAAAAAGTCGTAGACCAATAGTATAAAAATATAAGAGTTGTGATTGTGTGGAAGGAAAAAGTAACCATATACCTTTTTTTTATCACCGACAAATATAATATATCTTACTTCTATCAGTTTCAATTAAACATACAGATTTAGGAGCTTATGTGCAATTTAGTGATGAATATTTTATGTTAAATCAAATGGTATTAACTTTGGCCTTTATAAAATATATTTCTTTCATAAATTAACAACAATTTTTTAACAAAAAATACAATTGTCTAGGAAATTAATAACTATTCTTTATAAATTAAAAATAACATTTTAAGATATATTTTATATAAATTAGAATTTTTAGAACATATATATTTATTTGATTTTGAAAATTTTCACAAAAATATTTTATAATTTTGAATTTAAATAATAAAAACTATAAAATGAATTTTCAAATTAAAATGATTGTAAATTTTTTTTTTTTTGTAACTAGAGAAATCGGCAACTGCGGAGGTATCGTACTCGCGTAACACGGGGTCGAATCCCCCCGGCTACCACTATATACTCTAGGGGAGACGCAATACCCCCAGGCACGCCTCCCGGTTCATCGACTAAGCCTTTTGAGCCTCACGGTCGGGGATTGAACTCGTGACCTGCTTATCAGCACGAACGTCTTAGCAGTACGTCCGCTGGCCATTAGACCAAGCCCCAGGGGCCAAAATGATTGTAAAATTAAATAATAAAAATATTAATAATTATTTTTTATAAATTAAAAATAACATTTTAGGATACCGTTTATATAAATAAGAATTTTTAAAACATATATATTTATTTTATTTTCAAAATTTTCACAAAAATATTTTCTAATTTTAAATTGATTTAAATAATAATAATTATAAAATGAACTTTCAAATTAAAATTATTGTAATTTTAAATTAAAAAAATTGAATATTAGCAAAAATAAATTATTTTTATTAAAAATTAAAATTAAAATTAATATTAGTCTTTCATGTGATGTAAAATACATAGTTTAAATAGTTTATTTTTAAAAATTAATATAATTTTAATAGGAATTTATGTTAGTAATAATTAAATAAATAGTATTATATATTTTTCAATTAGGTTATTTAGGTGAAAATTAATTTTTGAATCTTAAAATAATCAGTAAAGATAATTTTACTTAAATAAAAATTTATTTTCTTTAAATATAAGAAAATAGGTAAATCAAAACTTACATTTAGTCATAGTATATATTATTCATTATTGTTATATTTACTACTATTATCAAGTATATGTGATAACTTTTGTAGATCAAAATCAAGTATATGGGATAAGTTCATGTATAATTCTCAGTATTATTATTTGATTATTTTATTAGATGTTTATATTTAAGTATATTAAAGAAATTATTTTTATAAATATTTAAAAATTATTAATTTTTTATAAAATTCATAGAGTCATGAAGGAATATTGAGGTGATTCAAAAGAAATTCATTACCTAAAACCAAAAGATTAAGGGAAATATTCTCTATCTTATTCTCTTCATTGAAGCTGGTTTGTCCCCCATTTAAAGTACAACTATGTTTAGATATCTGATGAATAAGAAGAGGATTTACAACATGGAATCCAAAAGGCTACCAAAAATTTCTTCTAAGTGCAGTCAGAACCCCCACCTTAGCCTCATGTGTGGGTGGCATAAGGATGCCCAGGCTTGGCGCAATCATTGGGGAATTAAGGAGGAGCTCAATATGCGAAGCTGTAATATTCCAAATTAGGAAAAACATGAATATTGAACATAAAACTGGAAAGTGCAGTAAATGGGAATACATAAAAACATGATCAGATCATTGAGCCATTTTATTATATATGATAGTAGAAAAGAGAGTACAAGATATTGAGGAAAAGACACTCAAGCTAGGAAAACCAAGCCCCAAATGACCCTATACAACAATACATGAAAAATTGTTGCTACATAAATTGTTGGAAGGCCATGAATCTAGAATCCCTGTTGGAAATATTGTTGCTGGAAACTAGGATTGTATGGATATGCTTATATGGTTCTCAGAAAATGTCGAAATGAGAGATCTTTACTTTCTAGCACAATTCCAAGAGAACCCGGAAATGGTTTCTGGAAATATACAAGATGAAAAATGTAGTCGTAAGGCTGAATTACGCTCTGCAATTGTGCAATTTCTTGGAGGTGGCTAACCTGATATGAAAATAAATGATAATCCTCCTCACTAAATTCCCAGATTAAGGGAAACTCCCCTCACAGGAAAATAAACTCAAGAAGTTGGATTAAAAACCCTCCATTGAAAATGCCCTCTTGAATTGTGCAATTGCTGAAGGAGGTTGCACTGCTGGAGGTGGCTGAAGATTGGCCTGATGTTGGATGATGGAATGAATCTAAAAAAAAACTGTTCTGAGTGGGCACTCAAAGTCCCCTGAGGATGGGGGTGGGATTTCCGCCCGGAACACCCTTGTGCTAAACAACACTACAGACTCTGCTAAACATCTGTAGTATGCAGAAAATTGTAAAAAAAAAAACATAAACAATATTTAGAATGCTCTTCTTGGCTATGATACCCTTCCTTATAAACATTGTGAGCCTCCTCCCCCTTGATCTCACTCAATAATGATGCTACTCTCATGGATACTCCCTCCCATTGTGACTATGTTGTCCTCCAATATCTTTCCACTACGTGCATGAATGCGTTGTTTATTTGGTCAAAATTGACCCCACCCACATGCATTGACACCCATTCACACTAAGGAGTGCCTTATTCAACTAGATACACTGATCCAATTTCACATTAGAAGTGTTTTTATTCCTACTAAGGATATTTATGGGTTCCCCTACCCTCTTATTCATCTGTTTTATTAACAAAAAAAAAAATTTAATATTCCAACTAGCTAGAAGCTAATTAGGAATATTAGAATCCTCCCCTCCAAAATGTTGCTTGTCCTCAAGCAACTGCAAGGATGGATGCTACAAAATCTTCTCTCATCCCCATGTAGCATCCTCATCCAGTAGATTCCTCCAATGAATTAGATATTCTTCAATCGACCTGCTCCTTAGCTACTCATCCCAAGTGCCCACGTTAGCCTTTGGTGATAAAATAAAATGGTTCACATCATAAAGAGGTGGGAGTTCCATGGTGTGAACTACATGTTTTCCAATATCCTTTTTGAGGCATGGGATATAAATAATTTTTTGGATCTTACTCCCAATGGGAAGCTCCATCCCATATGCTACTCCCCCAACAAGATGGATCTTTCTGTGTGGCCCATAAAGAAGTTTCTCAGTCCCCTTCTTCTTCAATGTAGATCGATTGTATGGCTGAAAATGGAGATAGACCAAATTTTCCACCCCAATATGTTTCTCTAGCCACCCATATACTGTACATAGCTTCTGTTGATCTTGGGCTGTAGCAATGTTGTCATTAAGAGTCTAGAATATATCTTGATTCTCTTGGGTCCAATATTGGATTCTAGGGGCCTTGTTTGCTCCAACTATCCTATCAACAACTGATAGAGAATCATCGCCATATGGAACCAAAAACAGAGACACATTGAATGCCATATAAAATGTCAGATGGTAACAACACTCCTCTAAGTGGAACCAACACAACTCTACTCCTTGTTTCCCAAGAACATAGTTTGGAAAGTACCTTCCTGATGACTTGCTTACTACCTCTATCTTCCCATCTATCTGGGGGTCATAATCGATACTTGGTGTCAACTAGGTACACCCCAAATGGAAAAAATCCTGCCTAAATCCATATAGGTAGTGGCTATCTCTATCATTGACTATGCTATTAGGAAGACCATGAAGTCCAAGGAGACACTTGCCCTCTTGTGGAGCAGTGCACTATAAATAAATGGAAAAGAAATGTAAATACTTTGTTAGTTGACCAATGGCTATAAAGATACAATCCTTACCATTTACTGTTGGAAAACTGGTGATGAAGTCCATAGAAGGGCTCTCCCATCTCCCTCCCGGAGAAGGAAGTGACTGTAACAACCTTGCAGGACGGTTGTTTTCTCCTTCATTCTTCAGTAAAAATGCATACTTCCTGATATTCTGGAGCACATCCTTCTTGATACCCTCCCATGAGAATCTCTCCCTAATGCCCTGATATGTCTTAATGAAACCTTTGTGGCCGAAAAGGGGTGAATCATGTGCTGAATGTAGAATTTTCTCCTTGAGCTTAGAATCTCTAGTTAAGAAGATTTGATCATGGTAATAGATGACTCCATCCATCACTCTATACCTCTGATGGGTCACCTACCCATCAAGTACCTCACAAGGGAAGTGGTCCATGGAATATTCCATCAACAACTGGGACTCCAAATCTTAATACACACCCATCAAAGACAATTATGTTGGTATCTGTGATAAGGTATTTGTTACCTCATTGCTTCTCCCTTTGACATGTTCAATTTCATAGTCATAAGCCAGAATCCTGCTAACCCACTTTTGTTTCCTCTCTTGCAGCTGCTTCACCTCAAGAAAAGGTTCCATATTTTGATGGTAAATCTTGTCTTGGAAGCTATTACCCATCAAATATTTCCTAATTTTTTCCAATGCATGGATCATGGTGAGCAACCCCTTCCCATATATGGAAGACACCTTCCTATGTGGAAGTATATTACGACTCTAAGAGGATATGGAATAGCCTCCTTGCATCATAATTGTGCCATCATCCACTCCTGAAGCATCACCTCTTAGAGCAAAAGGCTGAGTGAAATTTGACAATATTAATACCATACAAATTCTTATCACCTCCTTGACCTTATCAAAGGCCCTCTGCATAGTGTTTGTCCAACCAAAGGCTCCCCAATTGGTTAGATATATGAGTGGTGCTACTAGTTGTGAGAACCCTTTAACAAAATCTCAGTCTAGTGGCCTCCCTGATGGAATGTCCCCAAATAAGGTAGAGAATTGGTATAGCGTAGAATGAATATCATAGTCCTTGCCTCCTGCCTCCAACTTACGTATTTTTACTACCCCTGCTATGTCCCCTCTACGGAAAATAGCCTCCATCCTATGTGCTGAGACTATCCAAGGTGGATAGTTGTGCATTACCTTAATAATTTGGTGCTTACCACTATTCTTATCTATCCTTTCCATTTTCAAGGTCTCCCAATATGTGGTGACCTTCCCCTTTGTGATCAACCACTGTACACCTGATATCACATTGGTTTCAGGAGTATCAACCATAAAGAAGTGATCTATCAAGGTGTATGTCCCCAAATTTACAGTCAATTCCAAAACACACTTCACCCACTACATGGTTCTAGTTCTTGGAACTAAAACTGAGAATCCTTTAGAATCATTGGTGGGTATGTCTCTCTTCTGCACTAATGGGGCATCATTAAAATTGTTGGTAGCCCCATTTTCTATCAATACCGACACCTTTTTCCCTTGAACTGTGCCTCGGAATCTCAATGTTAGATACTTGGGAACTACTCGCAAGAATGCAAGGGCTCTTCCAGTTGGAGAAAATGCTCCATTTCGACCTCCAAGTGGTGGTGGATCTCCTCCTAGTGCTACAATGCTGTTATCTCCTTCCAACTCTTCTTCTTCCTCCTCATCTTTATCGGAGAATACCTCATCATCACTAAGAGATCCTTTGTCTTGGTTCCCCTTTGAGGGAGGAACCTTCATATCTTTCTCCTTTGACTGAAAGTAGGTCTTTTGCTGAAATGGAGCTCTTTCCCACAAAGCTTCTTGCAAATCCCTAGCCTTTTCAATGGCACCTTGGAGCATAGTTGGTTTAGTGGATTTCACCAACCCATGCAAAGGCTTTGCTAACCCATCGATAAACATTTATACTCTTCTAGCTACAGACAGATCTGCCACCATGACTGAATTTTTCATAAACTCAAAGATATAAGTCTCTGGATTTCCTAACTGCTTGAGTTTAGCTAGCTCAACAAGGTGTGCCTCTAGATCTCTTTGGTCAAATATTTCTACCAACCTCCATTTGAATTTTTCATATGCAATCACACCTGCATGCCCCAATGTAGATATACATTGAAACCACCTTTCATTTGCTTCACCTTCAAGTTGCAACAATACTATATTAATGGCTTCAATATCTGAAACTTGGTTCAGCTGAAAATATATGTCTAATTTCTATACCCAAGACTTGGTTGTGCACTTGGGTGACCCATCAAAAGTAGGGAGAAAGAATCTACCCATAGTACACTGCAGATCATTGTTCTGCATGTACCCTCCACTTCAATTGTTATTACGGGGTCTCCTATTATCCTTGATCCGACAGAACTCTTGGAAGTAGATGTGCTCTTTGAACCTTTGAGATTGGCATTCATATTCTAGGAAATAATCACCAAGAGTCTCCTCCTCTTGGGGTTCTCCGACCTCATTTCCCAGTGCTAGGAATGTAGGCATGGTGGAGCATTTTGGAACTTGTTGTAATGTCAGTTTCTCACACTAATGATGTGGGGTGCCGAAACTTTCTCCATGTTGAAATCCTCTAGCGGATTCCTTATGTATCTCTACCCTCATCTTCTTTATTTCTTTGGAAATATCTTGCATAGCTTGGAGAAGAATTTTTGGAAACTTTTTTCCATCCAGTGCTCCAGAATTGATAGATGTAGTGCCCCATAGGTTGAGCCAATATTATGCTCTGATACCACTGTAATATTAAAAATTAGGAAAAATAGGAATATTGAACATAAAAATGGAAAATGCAGTAAATATCAATACATGAAAAATGAGGACATAATTGAGCCATTTTATTATATATTATATCATAAAAGAGATTACAATATCTAAGGAAAAGACACTCGAGCGAGGCAAAATAAGCCTCAAATGACCCTATACATCAATACCTGAAAAATTGATGCTACATAAATAGTTGGGAGGCCATGAATGCGCAATCCTTGCTAGAAATACTGCTACTGGGAACTATTATTGAATGGATTTTTTGATATAGTGCTTAGAAGATGTCGGGATCAGAGATCTAGTCTTTCTAGCACAATTCCAAGAGAACCCAGAAAGGGTTTCCGGAAATACACAAGATGAAAAATGTCACACTAGGGCTGAATTACACTCTGCAACTATGCTACTTCTGGGAGGTGGTTGATCTAACCTGAAAATAGCTAATACTCCTCCGCACTGACTTCCTAGATGAAGGGCTTCTCCCCTCATAGGAAAATAAACTCAGTAAGTTGGGTTACAAACCCTCCACTGAAACTTCCCTCGTGAATTGCATAATTTCTAAAGGAGACTGCATTTTTGAAGGTGGATGAAGATTGGCCTGATGTGGGATGATGGAATGAAGCTCAAAGAAACCTCTCATAAGTGGGAACTCAAAGTCCCCTGAATATGAGGATGGGATTTCCGCCTGGAAACACCCTTGTGCTAAACAACACAGCAGACTCCGCTAAACAGCTGAAGCGTGTAGAAAGTCATAAAAGACAAAAAATAAACAATACTTAGAATTCTTTCCTTGGCTTCCATCACCTTCGTTATAATAATTTTGAGCCTCCTCTCCCTTGGTCCCACTCGATAATGATACCACTCTCATGGAGACTCCCTCCCATTATGACTGTGCTATCGTCCAATATCTCTCCACTACTTCCATGAATACGTTGTTTATTTGGTCAATCTTGACCCCATCCACATGCATTGACACCCATTCACACCAAGGAGTCCTTTATTTAACTAGATACCCTGATCCACTTTCACACTAGAAGTGGTTTTATTCCTACTAAGGACATTTATGGGCCCCCCTACCCTCTTATTCATCTATTTTATTAAGAAAAACAAAATTTAATATTCTAAATAGATAGAAGCTAATTAGGAATATTACAGAAGAAAATATAGTATCAAAAAATACTATTACCTCGAAGTTTAAGGACAAGTTGTGGGAGGATCAGCAGTTGGAGGGTAAAAGGAAGATAAGGTACTATAAGTAGGTGATTAACCTCACCCTAGATAATCAGAATTACCTCTCGGTGTTGACCAACACTAAGAAAAAAATGAACATCGATAGGATAATAACTAATTCTCATGAGCTTCAGAGTGAGACCAGGTGGTGATCTATTCCCAAGGCTCCGTGGAACAATATAATCTGTAAGATTTGTGATACTAAGAAGGTGGAAG